>JARQOC010000006.1:19099210-19169618 GCA_033576535.1 Allobates femoralis
TCCATCTGCTCTCCCCCCATGTGCTGTATTCTCCCCTCATGCGCTCTCTCCTTTGAGCTTTTCCCCCCTATGCACTCTCTCTCCCCTTATGCATTCTCCCTCCTGTGTGCTCTCTTTCCCCCTGTTCGCTCTCTCTCCTCATGTGCTCTCCCCCTGTGCGCTTTCTCTCTCTCCCCGTGTGCTCTCCCCCTTTGTGCTGCCTTCTCCCCTCATGCGCTCTCTCCTTTGATCTGTCTCCCCCTTGTGCACTGTCTCTCCCCCCTTGTGCATTCTCTCCCCCATGTGGGCTCTCTCATCTCCTTGTGCACTCTCCTCCACCTGTGTTTCTTTTTCTCCCATTGTGATGTCTCTTCCCTGTGCAATCTCTTACCCCTATAGTAGACAGAAGATTTCCCTTTTCAACACTTCCAGAGGACAAGGATGGTTGAAGATGAGATATTATTCAGTATACAGATTTGAGTGATAACACAACACATCTAAAGGGTGAGTGCAAAAACCAAAATATGTTGCAGCGGATGTAAACATATACCTACACTTAATCTCTGCAACCCTTGTCTCCCCTTTTACCTTCCTTTATATATTTGTTCGCTCTCTCCCGCCTGTGAGCTCTCTCTCCCCCCTGTGCGCTCTCTCATCCCCTGTGGACTCTCTTTCCCCTTTGGGCTGTCTTTCCCCATGTACTCTTCCACCTGTGCACTCTCTCATCCCCTGTGCACTCTCTTCCCCTTTGGGTTGTCTTTCCCCATGTACTCTCTTCCACCTGTGAGCTCTCTCATCCCCTGTGCACTCTCTTCCCCTTTGGGCTGTTTTTCCCCATGTACTCTCTTCCACCTATGCGCTCTCTCATCCCTGTGCACTCTCTTCCCCTGTGTGCTGTCTTTCCCCATGTACTCTCTTCCACCTGTGCACTCTCTCATCCCCTGTGCACTCTCTTCCCCCTGTGTGCTGTCTTTCCCCATGTACTGCGCTCTCTCATCCCCTGTGTACTCTCTTCCCCTTTGGGCTGTCTTTCCCCATGTACTCTCTTCCACCTGTGTGCTCTCTCATCCCCTGTGCACTCTCTTCCCCTTTGGGCTGTCTTTCCCGATGTACTCTCTTCCACCTGTGCACTCTCTCATCCCCTGTGCGCTCTCTCCCACCTGTGAGCTCTCTCTCATCCCCTGTGCACTCTCTTCCCCTTTGGGCTGTCTTTCCCCATGTACTCTCTTCCACCTGTGCGCTCTCTCATCCCCTGTGCGCTCTCTCCCACCTGTGAGCCCTCTCTCCCCCTGTGAGCTCTCTTCCCCTTTGGGCTGTCTTTCCCCATGTACTCTCTTCCACCTGTGCGCTCTCTCATCCCTGTGACCTCTCTCATCCCCTGTGCACTGTCTTTCCCCATGTACTCTCTCCCCCCTGTGCGCTCTCTCATCCCCTGTGCGCTCTCTTCCCCTTTGTGCGGTCTTTCTCATTGTCCTGTCTTTCCCCGTGCACTCTCTCCCCCCTGTGAGCTCTCTCTCCGCCGTGTACTCTCTCTGCACATTTGCTAATATTGGAATAGGATGTTGGAGATGGGAATACTCCTTTAGATACACAAAACAATGGGTAAAACTCGTTTTTCACCAATATTCGCTCAAAAAAAATTCATAAAACTTAATTGTACCAAAAAGGTGAAAAAATACAACACAGCCATAATAACAAACATGAAAAAAGGGCTGAAACAGGCCGGTGATGAAAGTGTTAAAAGTCCCCGGGTAACAGTGACTCTCCACTTACCTTGTAGATCTACTGTGCTTACAGGACCTGTGGTGATGTCACAGTCATGTGATCAGTCACAAGGGTGGGAGGAGTTAGGAGGTCACATGGTCAGTTACCTCAGGGTATATAAGCGCTGATCTGAACTGATGGAGTCATGATCGGATTTTCAGTGATCGCGACTTATATAATGTAACTAGATGGCGGCCCAATTCTAACACATTGGGTATTGTAGACTATGTATGTAGTTTATTTATGAAGATTTAACAATAATGCAAAGTGAAGCTGGGTTTAAATCCTGCACAAATATCGGTGATTGCTGGCAACCAATCAGCGAAGCGTGGTTGAAATCTTGCGCCAAATAGCGGGCGGACTGTCCATGCTGCTGATTGGTTGTGGGCGGCTGACCTGACCAATCAGCACCGCAGGATTTGGGTTACAGATAAACAGACAGAAGTAGACAATTATATAGTAGATATCTACAGCAGTGCCAGTATGCAGCGGTGCCAAAATCCAGGAGGGGGCCGGGGGGACAGCGGCCAGCTGCCGGCAGGAAGTGGCCGGGGAACAACGGGTGGGAGGGGGCCGGGTAAGAGCGGCCAGGTGTGGGCAGGAAGAGGCTGGGGAAGAGCGGCTGGGTGCGGGCAGGAAGGGGCTGAGGAAGAGCGGCCGGGTGCGGGCAGGAGGGGGCCGGGTAAGAGCGGCCAGGTGCGAGCAGGAAGGAGCTGGGGAAGAGCGGCCGGGTGCGGGCAGGAGGGGGCCCACGCCCAGCAGCTGTTCCCCGGCCCCCTCCTGCCCGCAGCAGAGTATATGGCGGCTCAGTGGTTAGCAGACCTTATGGCGGCTCAGTGGTTAGCAGAGTATACAGTGGCTCAGTGGTTAGCAGAGTATACGGCGGCTTAGTGGTTAGCAGAGTATACGGCGGCTTAGTGGTTAGCAGAGTATACAGTGGCTCAGTGGTTAGAAGAGTATATGGGGGCTCAGTGGTTAGCAGAGTATACGGGGGCTCAGTGGTTAGCACAGTATACGCTGGCTCAGTAGTTAGCACTGTATATGGTGGCTCAGTGGTTAGCACTGTATATGGTGGCTCAGTGGTTAGCACTGTATATGGTGGCTCAGTGGTTAGCACTGTATATGGTGGCTCAGTGGTTAGCACTGTATATGGTGGCTCAGTGGTTAGCACTGTATATGGTGGCTCAGTGGTTAGTACTGTATACGGTGGCTCAGTGGTTAGTACTGTATACGGTGGCTCAGTGGTTAGCACTGTATATGGTGGCTCAGTGGTTAGCACTGTATACGGAGCCTCAGTGGTTAGCACTCTATAGTGGCTCAGTGGTTAGCACTGTATATGGTGGCTCAGTAGTTAGCCCTGTATATGGTGACTCAGTAGTTAGCACAGTATACGGAGCCTCAGTGGTTAGCACTGTATATGGTGGCTCAGTGGTTAGCACTGTATATGGTGGCTGAGTGGTTAGCACTGTATGGTGGCTCAGTGGTTAGTGTTGTATATGGTGGCTCAGTGGCTAGCACTGTATGTGGTGGCTCACAGGTTAGCACTGTATATGGTGGCTCAGTGGTTAGCACTGTATATGGTGGCTCAGTGGTTAGCACTGTATGGTGGCTCAGTGGCTAGCACTGTATATGGTGGCTCAGTGGTTAGCACTGTATATGGTGGCTCAGTGGTTAGCACAGTATGGTGGCTCAGTGGTTAGCACAGTATGGTGGCTGAGTGGTTAGCACTGTATGGTGGCTCAGTGGTTAGTGTTGTATATGGTGGCTCAGTGGTTAGCACTGTATATGGTGGCTCAGTGGTTAGCACTGTATATGGTGGCTCAGTGGTTAGTGCTGTATATGGTGGCTCAGTGGTTAGCACTGTATATGGTGGCTCAGTGGTTAGCGCTGTATATGGTGGCTCAGTGGTTAGCACTCTATGGTTGCTCAGTGGTTAGCACTGTATATGGTGGCTCAGTGGTTAGCACTGTATATGGTGGCTCAGTGGTTAGCACTGTATGGTGGCTCAGTGGCTAGCACTGTATATGGTGGCTCAGTGGCTAGCACTGTATATGGTGGCTCAGTGGTTAGCACTGTATATGGTGGCTCAGTGGTTAGCACAGTATGGTGGCTCAGTGGTTAGCACAGTATGGTGGCTCAGTGGTTAGCACTGTATGGTGGCTCAGTGGTTAGCACTGTATGGTGGCTCAGTGGATAGCACTGTATATGATGGCTCAGTGGTTAGCACTGTATATGGTGGCTCAGTGGTTAGCACTGTATGGTGGCTCAGTGGTTAGCACTGTGTATGGTGGCTCAGTGATTAGCACTGTATGGTGGCTCAGTGGTTAGTGTTGTATATGGTGGCTCAGTGGCTAGCACTGTATATGGTGGCTCAGTGGTTAGCACTGCATATGGTGGCTCAGTGGTTAGCACAGTATGGTGGCTCAGTGGTTAGCACAGTATGGTGGCTCAGTGGTTAGCACTGTATGGTGGCTCAGTGGTTAGCACTGTATATGGTGGCTCAGTGGTTAGCACTGTATATGGTGGCTCAGTGGTTAGCACTGTATGGTGGCTCAGTGGTTAGCACTGTATATAAGTGGCTCAGTGGTTAGCACTGTATATGGTGGCTCAGTGGTTAGCACTGTATATGGTGGCTCAGTGGTTAGCACTGTATATGATGGCTCAGTGGTTAGCACTGTATATGGTGGCTCAGTGGTCTTCACTGTATGGTGGCTCAGTGGTTAGCACTGTGTATGGTGGCTCAGTGGTTAGCACTGTATATGGTGGCTCAGTGGTTAGCACTGTATGGTGGCTCAGTGGTTAGTGTTGTATATGGTGGCTCAGTGGCTAGCACTGTATATGGTGGCTCAGTGGTTAGCACTGTATATGGTGGCTCAGTGGTTAGCACAGTATGGTGGCTCAGTGGTTAGCACAGTATGGTGGCTCAGTGGTTAGCACTTTATGGTGGCTCAGTGGTTTGCACTGTATATGGTGGCTCAGTGGTTAGCACTGTATATGGTGGCTCAGTGGTTAGCACTGTATGGTGGCTCAGTGGTTAGCACTGTATATAGTGGCTCAGTGGTTAGCACTGTATATGGTGGCTCAGTGGTTAGCACTGTATATGGTGGCTCAGTGGTTAGCATAGTATGGTGGCTCAGTGGCTAGCACAGTATGGTGACTCAGTGGTTAGCAGAGTATATGGTGGCTCAGTGGTTAGCATTGTATGGTGGTTCAGTGGTTAGCACTGTATGGTGGCTCAGTGGTTAGCACTGTATACGGTGGCTCAGTGGTTAGCACTGTATATGGTGGCTCAGTGGTTAGCACTGTATATGGTGGCTCAGTTGTTAGCACTGTATATGGTGGCTCAGTGGTTAGCACTGTACACGGTGACTCAGTGATTAGCATTCTATGTTGGCTGAGTGGAGTGGTTAGCACTGTATATGGTGGATGAGTGGTTAGCACTGTATATGGTGGCTCAGTGGTTAGCACTGTGTACTGTGACTCAGTGGTTGACAATGTATATGGTGGCTCAGTGGTTAGCAAAGTATGGTGGCTCAGTGGTTTGCACAGCACGGTGGCTCAGTGGTTTGCACAGCGCAGTGGCTCAGTGGTTTGCACAGCGCGGAGGCTCACTGTTTTCACAGCGCGGTGGCTCAGTGGTTTGCACAGCGCGGTGACTCAGTGGTTTCCACAGCGCAGGATGGAGGCAGAGTGGTCAGCACAGGATGGAGGCAGAGTGGTCAGCGCAGGATGGAGGCAGAGTGGTCAGCGCAGGATGGAGGCAGAGTGGTAAGCGCAGGATGGAGGCAGAGATGTCAGCGCAGGATGGAGGCAGAGTGGTCAGCGCAGGATGAAGGCTCGGAGGTCAGCGCAGGATGGAGGCTCGGTAGTCAGCACAGGATGGAGGCTTGGTGGACAGCGCAGGATGGAGGCTCAGTGGTCAGCGCAGGATGGAGGCTCGGTGGTCAGCAGAGGATGGAGGCTCAGTGCTCAGCGCAGGATGGAGGCAGAGTGGTCAGCGCAGGATGCAGGCAGAGTGGTCAGCGCAGGATGGAGGCAGAGAGGTCAGCACAGGATGGAGGCAGAGTGGTCAGCGCAGGATGGAGGTAGAATGGTCAGCGCAGGATGGAGGCAGAGTGGTCAGCACAGGATGGAGGCAGAGTGGTTAGCGCAGGATGGAGGCAGAGTGGTCAGCGCAGGATGGAGGCAGAGTGGTCAGTGCAGGATGGAGGCAGAGATGTCAGCGCAGGATGGAGGCAGAGTGGTCAGCGCAGGATGAAGGCTCGGAGGTCAGCGCAGGATGAAGGCTCGGAGGTCAGCGCAGGATGGAGGCTCGGTGGTCAGCACAGGATGGAGGCTTGGTGGACAGCGCAGGATGGAGGCTCAGTGGTCAGCGCAGGATGGAGGCTCGGTGGTCAGCAGAGGATGGAGGCTCAGTGCTCAGCGCAGGATGGAGGCAGAGTGGTCAGCGCAGGATGAAGGCTCGGAGGTCAGCGCAGGATGGAGGCTCGGTGGTCAGCACAGGATGGAGGCTTGGTGGACAGCGCAGGATGGAGGCTCAGTGGTCAGCGCAGGATGGAGGCTCGGTGGTCAGCAGAGGATGGAGGCTCAGTGCTCAGCGCAGGATGGAGGCAGAGTGGTCAGCGCAGGATGCAGGCAGAGTGGTCAGCGCAGGATGGAGGCTTGGTGGACAGCGCAGGATGGAGGCTCAGTGGTCAGCGCAGGATGGAGGCTCGGTGGTCAGCAGAGGATGGAGGCTCAGTGCTCAGCGCAGGATGGAGGCAGAGTGGTCAGCGCAGGATGAAGGCTCGGAGGTCAGCGCAGGATGGAGGCTCGGTGGTCAGCACAGGATGGAGGCTTGGTGGACAGCGCAGGATGGAGGCTCAGTGGTCAGCGCAGGATGGAGGCTCGGTGGTCAGCAGAGGATGGAGGCTCAGTGCTCAGCGCAGGATGGAGGCAGAGTGGTCAGTGCAGGATGCAGGCAGAGTGGTCAGCGCAGGATGGAGGCAGAGAGGTCAGTGCAGGATGGAGGCAGAGTGGTCAGCGCAGGATGGAGGTAGAGTGTTCAGTGCAGGATGGAGGCAGAGAGGTCAGCGCAGGATGGAGGCAGAGAGGTCAGCGCAGGATGGAGGCAGAGTGGTCAGCGCAGGATGGAGGCAGAGTGGTCAGCTCAGGATGGAGGCAGAGTGGTCAGCGCAGGATGGAGGCTCGGTGGTCAGCGCAGGATGGAGGCTCGGTGGTCAGTGCAGGATGGAGGCTCGGTGGTCAGTGCAAGATGGAAGCTCGGTGGTCAGCGCAGGATGGAGGCTCCGTGGTCAGTGCAGGATAGAGGCTCGGTGGTCAGCGCAGGATGGAGGCTCGGTGGTCAGTGCAGGATAGAGGCTCGGTGGTCAGCGCAGGATGGAGGCTCGGTGGTCAGCGCAGGATGGAGGCTCAGTGGTCAGCACAGGATGGAGTGGTCAGCAGAGGATGGAGGCTTAGTGGTCAGCACAGGATGGAAGCAGAGTGCTCAGCGCAGGATGAAGGCAGAGTGGTCAGCGCAGGATGGAGGGTCAGTGGTCAGCGCAGGATGGCCAGTGGTCAGTGCAGGATGGAGGGCCAGTGGTCAGCGCAGGATGGCCAGTGGTCAGCGCAGGATGGAGGGCCAGTGGTCAGCGCAGGATGGAGGCTTTGTGGTCAGCACAGGATGGAGGGCGCAGGATGGAGGGCCAGTGGTCAGCACAGGATGGAGGGCCAGTGGTCAGCGCAGGATGGAGGGCCAGTGGTCAGTGCAGGATGGATCCCCCCTCCTATCTTCTCCGGTCTCACCCGCACCCGGTGTTTACATCGCACTACAGCAGGTAATGAGCGGTCATGTGATAAGCGGGCTGAAGTGACGTGCACAGAGCCTGTCACATGACCGCTCATTATCTGCTGTAGTGGCAAAAACACCGGGGGAGGTGAATGGAGCAGCGGGGGGAGGGAGGGAGGTGAATGTTGCAGCAGGGGGGTGGGGGGAGATGAATGGACCAGCGGGTGGTGGGAATGGAGCGGCGGGCAAGAGGGGGCTGGAGGTGGGCGCACCCACTCCAGCGGGCGGGTGCAGGCAGGAGGAGGTGTCTGTGTCTGAGGGAAATCGCGCGTCGTGCGGCTGTTTTGCATAGTCTGCCTCCGGCGGGCACCAATCAGCAGCCTTTGTCTGGCGCGTGATTTCCGTGACAGACAGACAACATTAGACGATTATATAGTAGACTAGAGGGTGGCCCGATTCTAGCTCGCCCGGTACTTGATGGTAAACTGGTAGTTGGACTATCTGGCCATCCACCTCTGCTCCATGGCTCCCAACTTTGCAGTCTCCAGGTGGGTCAGCGGATTGTTATCGGTGTAGGCTGTAAACTTGCTAGAGACTTGATAATGCTTAAACCTTTCTGGGACAGCCCAGACCAAGGCCAGGAATTCCAGCTTGAAGGAACTGTTCTCTGGGTTCCTCTCAGTGGGGCGCAGCTTTCTACTGGCATAGGTGATCACCCTTTCTTTGCCCTCTTGCCTTTGAGAAAGGACGGCTCCAAGTCCCACATTTATGGCATTTATGTACAGCAGGAATGGCAGGTTGTAGTCTGGGTAAGCAAGGATTTCTTCTCCTGTCAGGGCTTCCTTCATCATCTGGAACAATTCCTCTTGTTCCTTGTCCCACTCCCACAGAGTCTCCTTAGACTTGCCCTTCTTGGGCTGGCCTACTAAGGGGTTTTGCAGGGGAGCAGCCTTCTTGGTGTACTCCTTTATGAACCTCCTATAGTAGCCTACCAGTCCCAGGAATTGACTTACTTCCTTCAGGGTCTTGGGTTCTGGCCACTCTTCGATTGCTGTCACCTTGTCTGGCTGAGGGGCCACGCCTTCGGCACTGACTATGTGTCCCAGGTACTGCACTCTTGGCTTTAACAGGTGGCATTTGGATGGTTTCAGCTTCATCCCGTATTTGGCCAGAGCTTCAAACACCTCTCCTAGATGGGTTAAATGTTCCTCATAGGGTACCTTTACACGCGGCAACTTTTCTAGGAATTTCACTGGCAACTTACTGGTTGCAGTGAAATCATGGACACATTGTTCTATCTTGTTGCTGTGTACAAATGGAATAATGTCTCCATGATTTCACTGCAGTCAGTAAGTTGCCAGTGAAATTCCTAGAAAAGTTGCCACGTGTAAAGGTACCTTTAGAGTACACGATCACGTCATCCAGGTAGAGCTGTACCGTCTCGAAGTTCTTATGTCCAAGGCAACTCTCCATCAACCTCTGGAAGGTTCCGGGTGCATTACATAGTCCGAATGGCATGCTGTAAAATTCACACAGGCCCATAGGTGTTGTGAATGCCATCTTCTCGCGGTCTTCCTCGGCTACGAACACCTGCCAATACCCACTAGTGAGATCTAAGGTGAAAAAGTAATTGGCAGACTTCAACGCAGCTAAGGATTCCTCTATACGAGGTTACGGGTAAGCGTCCTTGTGTGTTATGCGGTTTATTTGCCTATAGTCTACACACATCCTCATACTGCCATCCTTTTTCCTGACTAGGACTAATGGGGCTGCCCAGGGACTACAGCTATCTCATATAACCCCTGCGTCCTTCATGTCCTGTAACATTTCTTTGGCTTTCTGATAATGTGCAGGTGGAATAGGCCTGTACCGCTCTTTGATTGGTGGATGTGTACCTGTGGGGATATGATGTTGCACCCCTTTTATCCTACCAAAGTCAAGTGAATGCTTACTAAAGACTTGTTCCAATTCTTTGACTACCCAGTACACACCTTGCTTCTCGTACGCAGGAATGGTGTCAGTTCCGACATGGAGTTGCTGGCACCAATTTTCCAGTGGTCCTGTTGTATTATCATGTTTTGCCCCTTTGGTATGGGGTAAGGGTCCCACTGCTTGGATCTCATTATTGGTTACTGTGTACAATTTAGCAATGGTTGCATACCTGGGTAACTTAACCTCCTCACTGCCACAGTTTAAGATGCAAACAGGTACTCTCCCATTGTGTACATCAACCACCCCCCTGGCTGTCAACAGTGTAGGTCTGTGCTCTGTGCTGACGGGCTCCACTAATGCTTGATAGTCCTGCCCTCTCAGACCTATAGATGCTCGACACCAAATCATCATTTCACTCATTGGGGGAATCACAATAGGTATCGGGTCTGTCACCCGTGCAGTACCAATTTCGCCACCTGTAATTGTTACCAGTTGATGGTGCAGGAGGGCTCTGATCTCACGCTGGAGGACCTTCCTCTGACCAGGTTTGGCAGTGTCTGCAATCTGTTGAAGCAAAGACAAAACTTCTCCCATGCAATTGCTAACAACATTTGTACCAAGTATTATATACGGGTCATTTGTATTACTGGCTTCTGCTACTACTATAACCCCTTGGTTTTGCAATTCTACCCTCCCTACCTTTATTGGTACTTCCCTAACCCCCATCACAGTAATCGGTTCACCGTTAGATGCATTGAGATTAAAGTCTAGGGCAAGCTGTTTAAGTTCTGCATCAGCCCAGTACTTCTTATAAAGGATATAGGGGATGATGGTCACCTGTGACCCGGTGTTCAGCAGAGCAGGTGTCGGGATGCCATCTAGTACAATTGACAGGAACGGCCTCTGTCCGATGAATGTCTTGTACCAGGTGGCTGGAACCCTGATGAGTTACTCCTGAGGTTTGGCCCCGGCCCCCAGGGTCGGCCCGTTTAAAGGACAGCTCCTGGCGATGTGGCCGGTTCGGTTACAGCGGCGGCAGATGGGCTCCCCAGTGGAGCTGTAGCGGTCGGTGCTTCTCCCTCGGTACGCTGTGGCTTGCTTCGCTCTCATCCAGGGTACTTCCTCCGCACTGTCAGTAAGTTGAATCAGCGGTTGAGGTCGGGGCTGGTGTCTTGGCGCTGGCTGTTGATTCTGCTGCATCTGTAGAGCTTCCATCACCTTAGTTATGTTTTTGCTCATTTGGCGCATCTCAGCACGCATGTCAGCACGCAGAGAGTCATATTTGTCAGGCTGAGCAGATTGTACACTGGGCGTGGCTGCAGACACAGGTACTGGTTTCGGGGTAGCCTACGCCTCTCTACTGCACCACCATTTGATGGCAGCTTCATGGGTCTCTACTGGCCGCAACCCTTTAATGGCCATCTCCTTCAAGGTGTTAAAGTCAGCTTCTGGGTCGCTGAAGGACCAACTTACCAATTAACAGTCTTATTGTCCTCAGGGGATAGCAGACCCCAGGTGAATTGTTCAATCAAGAGCTTATTCTCATCGGGTTCACTGGCGGGGCTGACCTGCTTGAGGGCTCACAACGCTTCCTCTAGGCGCCAGGCGTAAGCTCTGATATCATCTCCTGGCCTCTGGTAGCAGTGATGAAAGCGCATGTGTATATCAGCCTCATTGCACTCCTCAAAAGTAGCTCTCAATTTATCAAATATAGTGGCCGCTGATCTGCGTTCAGCAGCAGATCAGGACACACACTCTTTCTCTGCTGTGCCAGTTAACTGTCGTACCAAAGCGGCGCGCTGATGACCGGTCATCACATACATGTCCAGGACACTAGTGATTTTTCTCCAAAAAACATCTAACATATCATCATACTGGGGCAGCCACTTAGACCCGGAATGTATGGGAGTGAGATCGGCATGATCGGGGCAACTGCGCCCAGCACGCCGGTGGCGCTAGCAGTGCAACTGGAGGCAGCCTTAGGCACTTCGGGGTAATTCCTAGGGTCAGCGGACGTACTGTCGTCGTCGCTAGAGGAGGCCGACATGTTGGAGGCCCCCCTACTGAATTACAACCAGTGTTCAAAATAGTTAACCAGTTTGGGAATTTCCGGATTAGGCCGTGGCGCTTCGGAATGCTCGGCTGATTGAGGGGCGGGCTTCAGTTTTGTGCTCTACAGGCCGACACGCCCCATTTCTTCCCGCTCTGTGGCGCAAAAATGGCAGTGTAGTCACTCAATACAGTTGAAATCACGGCACACAGTACCCGGTAATACCGGGCACGAGATCCTGTTCATGTGCGCCAAAAATATATGTCGAGCCCCAGGCCCTGGGGTACTCGGGTATCAGGCTGGGTGTTTTCACGGGGACGTCACGTGTGGCAGCGCCTGAGCCCTGGATGACACTTCAATAAGGGGTTATATAGGCTTGGCTCAACGTAGAAAGGCCACTCCGGGTCACTGGTTCGGGCGTAATCGCGGCACCGATCACCAGGACGTCTTCGCAGCTCTCCTAACATCTGCACACTCTAACTAACTCCTCCCTCAGCAGCACTATTTATAGGGGATCTCACATAAAGTCAGTGAGGCTAGCTCCCCCTACTGTGCCGGGGTGGAAGGTGTTGCATGTAGTAGGTACCTGCATTAGCAGGGCGCCACACTGACACTCAGATCTCTCCAGCGCTTTGTATCCTCCATTTCTGGAGCTTCTTAATGTTTCGGGTCATTGTCCTGCTGGAGACCCCTGACCTAGGACGCCCCCAGCTTTCTGACACTGGGCTCTACATTATCACCCAAAATCCTCTGGTATCTTCAGATTTCATGATGTCTTGCACACAGTCAAGACCCGCAGTGCCAGAGGAGGCAAAACACCCGAAAACTCTCTTACCTCCCCACACGTGACTGTATGTCATGTGTTCTTTTCTCTGACCTCCTCCATATGTGACTGTAGGTCCTGTGCTCTTTTCTCTCACCTCCCCCATATGTGACTGTAGGTCCTGTGCTCCTTTCTCTGCCCTCTGCCATATGTGACTGTAGGTCCTGTGCTCTTTTCTCTGCCCTCCCCCATATGTGACTGTAGGTCCTGTGTTCTTTTCTCTGCCCTCCTCCATATGTGACTGTAGGTCCTGTGCTCTTTTCTCTGACCTCCCCCATATGTGACTGTAGGTCCTGTGCTCTTTTCTCTGACCTCCCTCATATGTGACTGTAGGTCCTGTGCTCCTTTCTCTGCCCTCTGCCATATGTGACTGTAGGTCCTGTGCTTTTTTCTCTGACCTCCCCCATATGTGACTGTAGGTCCTGTGCTCTTTTCTCTGACCTCCCCCATATGTGACTGCAGGTCTTGTATTCTTTTCTCAGCCCTCAACCATAGATTGAGTTCTAGGACCCCCTTCTCTTATCCATCTACACCTTCGGCCTGGGACAGCTCATATAATACCACGGCTTTCAGTATCATCTCTACGCTGATGACACTCAGATCTACCTCTCTGGACCTGACATCACCACCTTACTTACCAAAATCCATCAATGTCTGTCCATATTTCATCATTCTTTTCTGCTCACTTTTTAAAACTGAACATGGACAAAACAGTATTCATCATCTTTCCCCCATCTCACTCTCCCCCTCCCCCAGACCTATCCATCAAAGTCAATGGCTGCTCACTTTCCACAGTCCTACATGCTCGGTGTCTCAGGGTAATCCTCGGCACTACCCTCTCTTTCAAGCCACATATCCAAGCCCTTGCCTCCTCCTGCCGGCTCCAACTCAAAAATATTTCCCGGATCTGTACATTCCTTGACCAAGTAATGGCAAAAACACTCGTGCATGCCCTCATCATCTCCTGCCTCAATTATTGCAACTTTCTACTCTCTGGCCTCCCCTCTAGCACACTTGCACCACTCCAATCTATCCTAAACTCTGCTGCCCAACGAATCCACCTCTCTCCCTATTATTCCCCAGCCTCTCCTCTCTGCCAAGTCCTTCAATAGCTTCCTATTTTCCAGAGGTTCCTGTTCAAAACCCTAACTATGACATACAAAGCCATCCACAACCTGTCTCCTCCACACATCTGTGACATGGTCTCCCGGTTCCCACCTACGTGCAACCGGCGATCCTCTCAAGATCTCCTCTCCTCCCCTTTTATCTCTTCTTCCCACAACAGCATACAAGATTACTCCGGTGCTTTCCCCATACTCTGGGACTCTCTGCCCCAACACATCAGACTCTCGCTCTCCATGGAAACCTTCAAAAGGAACCTGAAGACCCACCTCATCCAACAAGCTACAACCTGCAGTGATCCCCAGTCTACTGAACCGACGCACGACCAGCTCTACCCTTTCCTAGTGTTTCCTCACCCATCCTTTGCAGACTGTGAGCCCTCGCAGGTAGGGTCTTCTCTCCCTCTGTACTTATGTGTGCCTTGTATTGCTCATGTTTATCGTAGTTGTCTATGTATGCCCTTTTCACATGCAAAGCGCCATGGCATAAATGGCGCTATAATAATAATAAATAATAATAATAATATGTGACTGTAGGTCCTGTGTTCTTTTCTCTGCCCTCCCCCATATGTGTCTATAGGTCCTGTGCTCTTTTCTCTGCCCTCCCTCATATGTGACTGTAGGTCCTGTGTTCTTTTCTCTGACTTCCTTTGTGTGACTGTAGGTCCCGTGCTCTTCTCTCTGCCCTCCCTCATATGTGACTGTACGTCCTGTGTTCTTTTCTCTGACTTCCTTTGTGTGACTGTAGGTCCTGTGTTCTTTTCGCTCACCTCCCTCATATGTGACTGTAGGTCCTGTGCTCTTTTCTCTAACCTCCCCCATATGTGACTGTAGGTCCTGTGTTCTTTTCTCTGACTTCCTCCATGTGTGACTGTAGGTCCCGTGCTCTTCTCTCTGCCCTCCCTCATATGTGACTGTACGTCCTGTGTTCTTTTCTCTGACTTCCTTTGTGTGACTGTAGGTCCTGTGTTCTTTTCGCTCACCTCCCTCATATGTGACTGTAGGTCCTGTGCTCTTTTCTCTAACCTCCCCCCATATGTGACTGTAGGTCCTGTGTTCTTTTCTCTGACTTCCTCCATGTGTGACTGTAGGTCCCGTGCTTTTTCTCTGACCTCCCCCATACGTGACTGTAGGTCCTGTGCTCTTTTCTCTGACCTCCCCATATGTGTCTATAGGTCCTGTGCTCTTTTCTCTGCCCTTCCCCATATGTGACTGTAGGTCCTGTGCTCTTTTCTCTGACTTCCTCCATGTGTGACTGTAGGTCCTGTGCTCTCTGCCCTCCCCCATATGTGTCTGTAGGTCCTGTGCTCTTTTTTCTGACCCCTTCCATATGTGACTGTGGGTCCTTTGCTCTTTTCTTTGTTTCCTTCCCTGGAGGGATATCTGGCTAGTCCTGTGTTTAAGACTCCTAACCGAGGCTCCACAGACTCTATTTGCATATTCATATTTCCCAGGGGGCAATGCGCCTAGGAATTCACTGTGTTGAGCGCTTTAGCCGGCTGCCCGCAGTGTTTTCTTGTACTTGTCTCTCAGAGATCAGTGAATGCTTTGTGATGTCTCTTTTCTTTGTAGGCCTTATTCTGTTATTGGCAAACAGCAGAATGATGTGCTCACACGAGGACGAATAGTTATTGGTGACACTGATGTGCCTTGAGCCTGCAGGATGGCTTGAATTTCCCTGGAACTTGATCGGAGCTTTTCCCCATCTGAACTATCCTTCATTGCACCCTTTCATCAATTTTTCCCTGCTCTCCACAGAGAGATTAGCTACAGTGCCATGGGTTGTAAACTTCTTGATTATGTTGTGCACTGTGTACAAAGGAGCATCAAGATCTTTGGAGATGGACTTGTAATGTTGAGATTGTTCATATTTTTTAGCAATTTCGGTTCTCACATTTTCAGACTGTTCTCTTCACTTTGTGTCCTCCATGCATAGTGCATGCATAGGTGTTTAATAAAAAGGAAACGTGTTGTGGTGTTAAAAAAAAGAAGGTTTGCAAACCTCCACTCTTGCCTTAGCATCTGTGTGCCCCAGCGCTCTGATTATAACTACAGTAAATTATTTCCTCCATGCATAGTGCAGCACACAAAGACACACAATGCAAAGACTGTGGCAAACCTCTCCCCTTTTTACCTGGTTTCGGTTGTGATTTTCATATTGCCCACTCCTGTTAGTGTGAGAACGAGCATCACATGCTGAAAACAAAGTGATGTACCAACAATTTAGAAAAAGCACCAACAGTTTTGTCCGGCCTATTTCTGGGATTTTATATGAAATTATGTCCAGTTTTTCTTTAATTTCTCTATGTCTTTGAGTTGTTCCAATACTCAAAGGAAACAAACATGTGTAACTGCAATAATGGGAGAAATACATTATTTTCTGGAACAATTTCATGAGTTCCAACACTTTCGGCTATGACTGTATGTATGGTACATTTGCCCCAACATAGCCATGCATGTAGTAGACCTATAGTACATGTGCCTGCAGCTCAGCAATGGTCTCTGCTTTGACAGTGCTACCTAGCACGAAACAGCTGATGTCATCCTTGTGTCTCTGCTTCGACAGTGCTACCTAGCGCAAAACAGCTGATGTCATCCTTGAGTCTCTGCTTCGACAGTGCTACCTAGTGCAAAACAGCTGATGTCATCCTTGTGTCTCTGCTTCGACAGTGCTACTTAGCACGAAACAGCTGCTGTCATCCTTGTGTCTCTGCTTCGACAGTGCTACCTAGTGCAAAACAGCTGTTGTCATCCTTGAGTCTCTGCTTCGACAGTGCTACCTAGCGCGAAACAGCTGATGTCATCCTTGTGTCTCTGCTTCGACAGTGCTACCTAGCGCAAAACAGCTGTTGTCATCCTTGAGTCTCTGCTTCGACAGTGCTACCTAGCGCGAAACAGCTGATGTCATCCTTGTGTCTCTGCTTCGACAGTGCTACCTAGCGCAAAACAGCTGATGTCATCCTTGAGTCTCTGCTTCGACAGTGCTACCTAGTGCAAAACAGCTGTTGTTATCCTTGTGTCTCTGCTTCCCCTCCTTCCCCTGTATGTGTTTACCCCAATATGAAATAAACTGAAGATAAAAGCACAAATGGTGAGTGCCATCTGATTTCTTACATTGTGACTGTTTTTATATGACTAGAACATACGGAATAGCTGATCTTCAAGTCCATAAGCTCTGAGGAAATAACTTAAAATTATGTCCCAAATACAAGACTAATTATTACGAGTTTTATTAATTGTAAACATTTTAATAAAACTTAAATTGAACAATGAGTAACAAGCTTAGAGAAGCAGTTATGTACAGTACATGAATGTGAACTAGTCTGAGCACATAGTTGACATGTAGAAGTGATATCGGACTTTTATTGTTTTATAAATAAGAGATAATAATAACTACAGTAATTATAAATACACACATTTTGTTTTTGTTATAAAGTTTGCTGCTTCTGTTATCCAGATTGTTCTGAAGAACGATCAGATAAATTCCAAATGTAACTCAACCATTTATCGGATCATCAAAAACTTCTATTACTGTGAATTTAATACGACAGTCCTCCACTCTCTCGAAGGCTTGTAAAATTTGAATGGTTTTCCATTACATAGCGTATTTTGCAGACTATAAGACAGTTTTTTCCTCTCCAAAGTTAGGAGAAAAATGTGGATGCATCTTATAGTCCAAATGAAGCTTACTGGCGCTATTTCCCTGAAGCCCACCTCCGGGAAATTAATGGCTCCTGCCTCGCTCTGCCGACATTTCCCTGAAGCCCAGCACTGGGAGATCAATGGCTCCTGCCTCGCATTGCCGACATTTCCCTGAAGCCCACCTCCAGGAGATTAATGGCTCCTGCCTGGCTCTGCTGACATTTCCCTGAAGCTCACCGCCGGGAGATCAATGGCTCCTGCCTCACATTGCTGACATTTCCCTGAAGCCCAGCACTGGGAGATCAATGGCTCCTGCCTCGCTCTGCTGACATTTCCCTGAAGCCCACCACTGGGAGATCAATGGCTCCTGCCTCGCTCTGCTGACATTTCCCTGAAGCCCACCACTGGGAGATCAATGGCTCCTGCCTCACATTGCTGACATTTCCCTGAAGCCCAGCACTGGGAGATCAATGGCTCCTGCCTCGCTCTGCTGACATTTCCCTGAAGCCCACCACTGGGAGATCAATGGCTCCTGCCTCGCTCTGCTGACATTTCCCTGAAGCTCACCGCCGGGAGATCAATGGCTCCTGCCTCGCTCTGCTGACATTTCCCTGAAGCCCACCACTGGGAGATCAATGGCTCCTGCCTCGCATTGCTGACATTTCCCTGAAGCCCACCACTGGGAGATCAATGGCTCCTGCCTCGCATTGCTGACATTTACCTGAAGCCCAGCACTGGGAGATCAATGGCTCCTGCCTCGCATTGCTGACATTTCCCTGAAGCCCACCACTGGGAGATCAATGGCTCCTGCCTCGCTCTGCTGACATTTCCCTGAAGCTCACCTCCGGGAGATTAATGGCTCCTGCCTCGCTCTGCTGACATTTCCCTGAAGCCCACCACTGGGAGATCAATGGCTCCTGCCTCGCTCTGCTGACATTTCCCTGAAGCCCACCACTGGGAGATCAATGGCTCCTGCCTCGCTCTGCTGACATTTCCCTGAAGCCCAGCACTGGGAGATTAATGGCTCCTGCCTCGCTCTGCTGACATTTCCCTGAAGCTCACCTCCGGGAGATTAATGGCTCCTGCCTCGCTCTGCTGACATTTCCCTGAAGCCCACCACTGGGAGATCAATGGCTCCTGCCTCGCTCTGCTGACATTTCCCTGAAGCTCACCACTGACAGATCAATGGCTCCTGCCTCGCTCTGCTGACATTTCCCTGAAGCTCACCTCCGGGAGATCAATGGCTCCTGCCTCGCATTGCTGACATTTCCCTGAAGCCCACCACTGGGAGATCAATGGCTCCTGCCTCACTTTGCTGACATTTACCTGAAGCTCACCACTGGGAGATCAATGGCTCCTGCCTCGCATTGCTGACATTTCCCTGAAGCTCACCACTGACAGATCAATGGCTCCTGCCTCGCTCTGCTGACATTTCCCTGAAGCTCACCGCCGGGAAATCAATGGCTCCTGCTTGCACCACCAACATTTCCCTGAAGCCCACCGCCGGGAGACCAATGGCTCCTGCCTCACATGGCCAGGACACCCCCTCCTTCCAGCCTATGGCCCGCTGCATTGCCCCAGTCCTGCAGCCGGGGGCAGCTTGCATAGGCTACCCTGCCTCCTGTGATCCATTTCCGCTGCTGCCCCCTGGTAAGCTACATTCATACTATAATATAGGCCCCCATTTTCAAGTTAAAAATTATTTTTTTCCCCCATTTTCCTCCTCTTAATTTGGGGTGCGTCTTATGGTCCGCAAAATGCGGTACTAATTTACATAGCGTATTGTCAAGACCTACTATGTCAGGGAGCTTCTCTATTCTTTGTGTTTTCTTATTCGATATAACACAAGAACTGATTTCCGTATAAAGCACCTTCCACATTCTGGGCATGAGTATGGCTTCACCCCTGTGTGACTTCTATGATGCATAACAAGACTTGATGGATCTGTAAAACATTTCCCGCATTCTGAACATGAAAACGGCTTCTCTCCTTTGTGAATCCTCTCGTGGTTTTCTAAATTTGATTTCCGTGTAAAACATTTCCCACATTCTGGGCAGCAATACGGCTTCTCCCCCGTGTGACTTCTCTGATGCAGAACAAAATTTGATCGATCTGCGAAACCTTTCCCACATTCTGGGCATGAATACGGCTTCTCCCCTGTGTGAAGTCTCTCATGTTTAATGAGATTTGATTTGTCGTTAAAACATTTCCCACATTCTGAACACTTAAATGTTTTCTTTGCTTGAGGTTTTTGATTTTGAATAATGCTGCGGAGAATTTCGTTCTCCTTAATGATCTGCGACAAATGAGAAGACAGGACCAGTTTTATGGGATCACATGATAGATCTGTGCTGTGGAGGACTGAGGTTTTATCTGGAAAGGTGACACGTTCTTCATACATATCTTGTGTGATCCTAGAATCCTCAGGCTTAAAATCTAAAGTGATCAGAAGTTCTTCGGAGCTCCTGGTGAAGTCACCTGCCATAAAATAAAAATTATGTGTATTATTTTTAAATACTATAACCATATCCCCTTAATAACAAGGCCTTTTTTTGGACTTCATATTTTGACACATTTGAAGCTCTTCTTCCAGCTCTTTTTGAAGTGTTGTAGTTACAATATTTGTTATCACAACTTTATTATCCTTATTTTCAGAGCTTAAAGGGGTTGTCTGGGCTTTTCCTACAATCTGTGTGTATATCAAGCTGCAGAATGTTAATAGTTAGAAATTTGCACCCTGTTAGCATTTTGCATTGTTACCTAGATATTAGCATTTTGCATGTGGAGGAGCAGCTCACCCCCGTCTACAGGAGTGTTGTTTTGGAGTCGGGCTGTAATATCACTACTGGATCTTTCGCCCCAGTTACAAGCAGGTCATCCCAGTCTACAGCATGCCCGCCCCAGTCTACAGCATGCCTGCCCCAGTCTACAGAATGCCCGCCCCAGTCTACAGAATGCCCGCCCCAGTCAACAGCATGCCCGCCCCAGTCAACAGCATTTGCAGCCCCAGTCAACAGCATTTGCAGCCCCAGTCAACAGCATTTGCAGCCCCAGTCAACAGCATTTGCAGCCCCAGTCTCCAGAATACCGCCCCAGGCTCCAGCATGCCCACCTTAGTCTCCGGCATACTTGTCCAGTCTCCAGCATGCCTGCCCCAGTCTCCAGCATACTTGCCCCAGTCTCCAGCATGCCTGCCCCAGTCTCCAGCATGCCTGCCCCAGTCTCCAGCATGCCTGCCCCAGTCACCAGCTTTCCAGCCCCAGTCTCCAGCATATCCGCCCCAGGCTCCAGCATACCCGTCCCAGTCTCCAACATGCCCATCTTAGTCTCCAGCATACTCGCCCAGTCTCCAGCATACCCATCCCAGTCCCCAACACACTCACCCCAGTCTCCAGAATACTCGCCCCAGTCACCAGCATGCCCGCCCCAGTCAAAAGCATGCCCGCCCCAGTCACCAGCATGCCCGCCCCAGTCACCAGCATGCCCGCCCCAGTCACCAGCATGCCCGCCCCAGTCTTGAGCATGCTCACCCCAGTCTTCAGCATACCCGCCCCACTCACCAGCATGCCCTCCCCAGTCTCCAGCATACTCACCCCATTCTCCAGCATGCCCACCCCAGTCTCCAGCGTGCCCTCCCCAGTCTCCAGCATAATCGCCCCATTCTCCAGCATGCCAGCTCCAGTGCTGTAAATTTTTATGTATATGTATTCTATCATTTTTATCACATACCATTATGGTTTGTATTATATACTATGGTGCATAATCCACAGGTTTTTTTGTCGTTCATGATCCATGTTTTTACACAAATAAAACTTTTCTTGCTACAGCCCACTGTGATCTCATTGGCTTACAGGCCTGTCCATCTGCCCCTTCTCACCACAGTTTGGGGTGAAAGATTGGCTAACAGTCTTGGTGTCATCATTCAGAGCATTTAGTTACAAATTAATCCATTTTTATACATTTAACATTTTGTTGTTTTTTTTATTCCTATGTCACCTAATATACGTGTGTGTCCTCCCCATTGCTGTTTTTTCCTGCATTTTTTGCCCTTTTAAAGTCAACCTGTTATCATTTTTTTTCTAATCCCTGCCCATCACATATACATCATGTGAAAAGGGTTCCTGTAACCCCTCTATAACCTCAGACGTGCCCCTGCGTACCTCAGAAATAGAGTTTTATTCTTGTCCCATGCTGTCTACAGATTGTGTTGATTGCCACCATGCCCCCTTCAAACACCGATTCTTCTAATGACAAAAAAGTGGATGACATTGCTACATCATCCACAGTTTGCAGAGTTTTGCGCCTGCGCAGTGTAATTACTGGTTGCTCAATAGGGCACAGTGAGGCGTGCCTGCGCAGTGGAATCACGGACCTGCTTCGGTCTCTACATCAGCCACACAGTGCCCGACGTCTAGTAAGTGCACATTGGAATCACTGGCTGTTCAATAGGGCACAGTGAGGCGTGCCTGCGCAGTGGAATCACGAACCTGCTTCGGTCTCTACATCAGCCACGCGGTGCCCGACGTCTAGTAAGTGCACATTGGAATCACTGGCTGTTCAATGGGGCACAGTGAAGCGTGCCTGCGCAGTGGAATCGCGAACCTGCTTCGGTCTCTACATCAGCCACGCGGTGCCCGACGTCTAGTAAGTGCACATTGGAATCACTGGCGGTTCAATAGGGCACAGTGAGACATGCCGGCTCAGATCTCCGATTCCACTGAGCAGTTGCGAGACCTTCGGAACAGCAAAAGATGACATTTCAACATCATCTACTTGTATGCAATTAGAGGAGGTGGCATTTAAAGGAGGGGTAGTGGCACTGATCGCAATCTGGAGACACCCGTCGAGCTGGACCGCACAATTCACATCATGTTAACGGTGATGAGTTTAGAACCAAAATACTGGTAACAGATTCCCTTTAAATCAATCCTGTTTAATGCTGAACGTCTGTGGCCTGAGGACGGGTCAGTTATGATGGTGAAACATATAGCCCCCTGCGGTCTGGTCGCCAAAAAGGGGTACTGCACCCATTCCACGGGTGTGGTGTTCCTGTTCTCAGGAAACAGGATGGTGAATTCAGACACCGACAAAAGCACCCAACAGATAGAGGGAGGGCTCAGTCAGTCAGGGGGACGGAGGGAAGAAAGGTGGAGGGTAAGAAGTTAGTTTAGGACAGTTAGAGAGTAGAGAAGGAGGGATTGAGGATCCGGAGGACTTGAGCAGCGAGGAGCTCGTCCTGGGCCCCGGGAACAACAGACTGCGAGAGAGACAGAGGGAGCCCTAGGGGCACAGGCAAAGAGCGATCCAACCGTGCTCCCGAATCTGAGTTAAATGGAAGGGCTGGTTGGAAACCAGGGGACAGGCCCTGAAGGTGGTGAGCAGACTCTACGCTCCAACCACGCAACCAGAGGGCATGAGATCTAGAGGAGCTTTGGCCGACCCCCGACATTCGCCGAGAAGGTAGCTGTACTAGGGTCCGGGGACTTGGTACCGGTCACCCGACAGGATCTGTGGCTGCTAGATTGGGGCACTGTGTGCGGAGGCACGAACAGGAGAGAGGCGGACAGTTAGCGCTGAGAGAGAGAGAGCAACCAGTGAAGAAAGGAACATAAAGGGGGTGTCTTGGATGAGCTATCCCAGTTCTTGGAGAACTATCCAGACTGAGATTTGGCAAGGATAGAACCCTGTGGCAGCTGAAGTGGAAAGTTAAGCAAGCCGGGTATAGAACTCAGAACTGTGTGTGAGACTGTTTATTTTCCCACCTGCGGAGCGGTAAACTGATAAGCCATGAAGGTCAAAGGCAACCTGCCTCAACAAAGGTCCCGCACTGCAGCGTTTGCCATCCATAGCTGAAGACCACGGGTGGCGTCACGACAACCCTTCCCTAAAACCCCTTTTCCCCCTGAACTTTTATTGACACAGCCAGGGTCACGGAGCTGGGTCTCGACCCCTGTGACTCCCACAGCAGCACCGCAACCCCGGTCAGAGTACCCCACGGCTCTGGGGGGCGTGTCACTTTCATTTCAATAAACAGTTAAATGTATTAAACCAAGGCTTTGCGGATTACTCAGCACTTTTCATTGTAATCCTCCATTTTTTTCCCATTTCTGAAACACATACAGGGACTGAATTCATTCTTTACATACAGATAATTATAGGTTGTGTATATTTAGCGGTGTCTATTACCTGGTGATGTGCGGGACTGATAGTCCTCCATCATGACGTCCTTGTACTGATCCTTGTGTCCTTCTAGATACTCCCACTCCTCCATGGAGAAATAGACGGCGACATCCTGACACCTTATAGGAACCTGACACATACAATGATACCATTGTCATCCCCCGATCCCTTCATAGCGTTACTGTATAATGTCCCAGCATTCCCAGCACTGTCACCTCTCCAGTCAGCAGCTCAATCATCTTGTAGGTGAGTTCTAGGATCTTCTGGTCATTGATGTCCTCATGTATCCGCGGGTGCGGCGGAGACCCCGGGATTGGGCTCAGGGGTCCTCCCCATCCATCAGATACTGGGTCCTGACAGCGATCAGTAGGGGTCTTCTTCACCACTGTGTAATCCTGAGTATGGAGACACAGTAATAGATATCACTACAGACATGTTATTACAATAGAGGAGAATGATGTCAGAGATTGTGATGAGGTCACATCACCTCTCCAGTAATCCGGAAGAGGATCTCTAGGGTGAGGTTCAGTATTTGCTCTACCATCTTATCTCTGGTCTTATCCATCCTTTATGTGTCAATGCTTTTATATATAAAAGGTCTCAACTGTAATGACTTTGTATTGATGGATCCTGAAAGAACAGAAGACAAGGAAATGTAAGATAATAAAAAATCCAATGTGAACGACGCATTACTCAATATACTTACTCCATCGTCATTATAAAGAAGGCTCCCAACTTCAATCTAAATATGGCTTCAAAATTCCAAAAGCAACAAACCTTGAGGAAACCCACTAGAGATGATTGTATCGCATCACACGACTCCGGACCAGGTCAATGCTCTCTAGATGGGGGCTGGAGCTTTACAAACGTCCTGACATTCCGGGATTCCATCCTTGGCTTAGGATTTGTTGGGATGGTGCAATGTCACATATGCTTAGCTGGAAATCTGAACTTGTATTGGGAAACCTAGGGGGTCGGGAAATTTGTGTAGCTCCTGCCCAAAGCCGAAAAGCAATGACCTGGATGTGGTTGCGTGTAAACATTTGCTCATGTTATGATTGCGTGTAAACTCACATGGGGATATTAGGTTTAACACTACAAGCTGCAATTGACCCAGCCGATTCCTGTTCCTGATCCTGCAGTCCCATGTGCCCCTGCATGAGCTGGAATAGTCCTAGCCACTACTCGTGCTAGTGGCAGGTCGGCCGCGGACGTGGAGGCGGGGATGTGCTGGCGGCAGATCGGTCGCGGACCTGGGGGGGAGGGGGGGTGTGCTGTCAGCATCAGCTGTCAGGTCGCAGACCGAAGGGGGGGGTTGTGTGGTGTTGCTGGTGCCAGCAGCAGTTAGGTCGGGGTTAGGGTTAGGGCTAGGGTTAGGGTTAGAGCCTGGGTTAGGGTTAGGGTTAGAGCCTGGGCTGCAGACGTGAGGAGGGGCGGGAACACCCAAGGGAAGCAGGATGCTTCCCTCAGTTACCCTCCCCTCCTCTGTCACAGGGTCACGGGGGTCCCCTACTGATGCTTCAGGGGCCCCCTACCCAGTCGGGGCCCTGGTGCAGCTGAACCAGCTGCACCACGGTAGGTCCGCCCCTGACGCTCGGAGCAGAGGAGTCTCCTTAACTTCTCCTGGTGATCCAGCGATGTCTTCGCTGTGATCGCCGGTGAGAGACCCTTCGGATGCCTCCATATGACTTCCTGGTTCCGTCTCTGAGAGCCGCTGCGGCTCATTGGATGCGGAACTGGGCGGGAAATAAAAAAGTATAACATTTCGGCCCATAATAAAAAAGTATAAAATTTCTGCCCATAAAAGAAATTTTTTACCAAAAAAAATGGTACCGCTTTTAGCACAAAATTCCTGACATAATCATACCGCCAGGGAGGTTAAGGAACCAGGGGTAAATGCAGAGTTCAATAAATGTAAGTAGGGAAGGAGCGCTGAGATAGAAAAAGATTCCAAAGTGACGAATGACAACCACAAATACAAAGTGGAAAGATAAACTACAAGGGAATGAAGGGAAGATCTAGCAAGAGCAGGATGAAAAGCAGCAAAGAAAATAGCCTAAGCTTGGTGTCTTATTCACTGACATAAACAAACAGCAGTATGGCTGGAACTCCAAGCAAGGTACACTTCAAAATATCACCAGCAGGAAAGACCAAAAAGGGAAGATATAAATACCTGTACAAAAAAAATGATAAGACAGAACTGAATAAGAAATGGAAACAGCAGCAAGCCTAAAAGGATACAAGCAAAGATAACAGGCAAAAACATCTGGACAAAGAGTGAACCTACTTTGGCTTAGTGGATAGGGAAGCAGACCACAGAACACAAGCTCACTGGATCAAATCTCAAAGCATGACAGCTCATCTCCACATCTCAGCACCCTGTGGTCATTATTAAGGAATAATACAGTAATGGACAATTCCGTTAAGATATTGCTTTAATTGAAAATCCTTGGGTATTACAGACATAAAGGAGTGCTGCACTGATCTGTCACCCTCACGGACACTGAAAATAGCAATATATCGCCCCCTATAGTCCATTTAACTGCCACCTCATAGAGGTCCTGAAGTAAAGATTGTGATCCCAGGAATCAGAAATGTATTAATCCCACAAGCTCTACATATAATATTAATAATATACATCAGCAATACGGTCCCCAGTACTGCTGAATGTCCCGATCACTTTTTGGAGTGAGAGAGGAAACTGGAGAATCCAGAAAAAACTCACAAACACGGAGAACATACAAACTCATTGCAGATGTTGTCTTCGGTGGGATTCAAACACAGGACACCAGTGTTGCAAAGCAACAGTGCTAACCACTGAGCCACCACATACAGTGCTAACCACTGAGCCACCACATACAGTGCTAACCACTGAGCCACCGTATACAGTGCTAACCACTGAGCCACCATATACAGTGCTAACCACTGAGCCACCATATACAGTGCTAACCACTGAGCCACCACATACAGTGCTAACCACTGAGCCACCACATACAGTGCTAACCACTGAGCCACCACATACAGTACTAACCACTGAGCCACCATATACAGTACTAACCACTGAGCCACCATATACAGTGCTAACCACTGAGCCACCATATACAGTACTAACCACTGAGCCACCATATACAGTGCTAACCACTGAGCCACCACATACAGTGCTAACCACTGAGCCACCATATACAGTGCTAACCACTGAGCCACCATATACAGTGCTAACCACTGAGCCACCACATACAGTGCTAATCACTGAGCCACCATATACAGTGCTAACCACTGAGCCACCATATACAGTGCTAACCACTGAGCCACCACATACAGTGCTAACCACTGAGCCACCACATACAGTGCTAACCACTGAGCCACCATATACAGTGCTAACCACTGAGCCACCATATACAGTGCTAACCACTGAGCAACCACATACAGTGCTAACCACTGAGCCACCATATACAGTGCTAACCACTGAGCCACCATATACAGTGCTAACCACTGAGCCACCATATACAGTGCTAACCACTGAGCCACCATATACAGTGCTAATCACTGAGCCACCATATACAGTGCTAACCACTGAGCCACCATATACAGTGCTAACCACTGAGCCACCATACAGTGCTACCCACTGAGCCACCATATACAGTGCTAACCACTGAGCCACCATATACAGTGCTAACCACTGAGCCACCATATACAGTGCTAACCACTGAGCCACCACATACAGTGCTAACCACTGAGCCACCATATACAGTGCTAACCACTGAGCCACCATATACAGTGCTAACCACTGAGCCACCGTATACAGTGCTAACCACTGAGCCACCGTATACAGTGCTAACCACTGAGCCACCGTATACAGTGCTAACCACTGAGCCACCACATACAGTGCTAACCACTGAGCCACACGTATACAGGGCTAACCACTGAGCCACCATATACAATGCTATCCACTGAGCCACCATATACAGTGCTAACCACTGAGCCACCATATACAGTGCTAACCACTGAGCCACCATATACAGTGCTAACCACTGAGCCACCATATACAGTGCTAACCACTGAGCCACCGTATACAGTGCTAACCACTGAGCCACCGTATACAGTGCTAACCACTGAGCCACCATATACAGTGCTAACCACTGAGCCACCATATACAGTGCTAACCACTGAGCCACCATACACTGCTAACCACTGAGCCACCATATACAGTGCTAACCACTGAGCCACCATATACAGTGCTATCCACTGAGCCACCATATACAGTGCTAACCACTGAGCCACCATATACAGTGCTAACCACTGAGCCACCATATACAGTGCTAACCACTGAGCCACCATATACAGTGCTAACCATTGAGCCACCATATACAGTGCTAACCACTGAGCCACCACATACAGTGCTAACCACTGAGCCACCATATACAGTGCTAACCACTGAGCCACCATACAGTGCTAACCACTGAGCCACCATACAGTGCTAACCACTGAGCCACCATACAGTGCTAACCACTGACCCATCATATACAGTGCTCACCACTGAGCCACCATACAATGCTAACCACTGAGCCACCATATACAGTGCTAACCACTGAGCCACCGTATACAGTGCTAACCACTGAGCCACCATACAGTGCTAACCACTGAGCCACCATATACAGTGCTAACCACTGAGCCACCATACACAGTGCTAACCACTGAGCCACCATATAGTGCTAACCACTGAGCCACCATATACAGTGCTAACCACTAAGCCACCATATAGTGCTAACCACTGAGCCACCATATACAGTGCTAACCACTGAGCCACCGTACTGTGCTAACCACTGAGCCACCATATACAGTGCTAACCACTGAGCCACCATATACAGTGCTAACCACTGAGCCACCATATACAGTGCTAACCACTGAGGCACCATATACAGTGCTAACCACTGAGCCACCATACAGTGCCAACCACTGAGCCACCATATACAGTGCTAACCACTGAGCCACCATCTACAGTGCTAACCACTGAGCCACCATATACAGTGCTAACCACTGAGCCACCATATACAGTGCTAACCACTGAGCCACCATCTACAGTGCTAACCACTGAGCCACCATATACAGTGCTAACTACTGACCCAATGTATACAATGCTATCTACTGAGCCACCATATTCAGTGCTAACCACTGAGCCACCATATACAGTGCTAACCACTGAGCCACCATATACAGTGCTAACTACTGACCCAATGTATACAATGCTATCTACTGAGCCACCATATTCAGTGCTAACCACTGAGTCACCATTTAATGCTAACCACTGAGGCACCGTACAGTGCTAAGTTGACACGAGTCACTGCACTAATAACTAGTCCCAAGAGTGAAGAGAAAGACTACAATTACAGATAGTAATTATAATAATACTTACTGGATAGCTAAGGGAGGTCAAACGATCCGAGGTCAGGAAATGGTGTAGTACAACAAGGGGATGTCAGAGACGAAATCCAAATCACGAGCCGGGGTCAGGAAAACCAGAAAGACAAGACAGTTTACAGGTACCAGGCAAAAGAGGAGTCAGGTCACAGGCAAATGGTCAAAGCCCAGGGAAGAGAGGTAAGTCAGGCACAGAGAACAGACAGATCAGTCTCACACAGGCAGCTGCAATTGTATGATTGACACTGGATGGAGGAGCTAGCCTGCTTAAGTAGAGGTCTAATCAAGGGAAGTGAACACAGATGATTGCAGTATAGACCCAACACAATCAAAACAGACTGACAGCTTCCATACAATAGTAAGGCCGGCTTCACACCACGGTTTTCAGCTGTTAGGTTGGATCCTGTATTTTGCAGGATTCACCGGACAGAACTTGACAACACAGGATGAGCAGAAAGTGTGCCCAAATATGCCCTCTGATCCTGTTTTTTTGCAGGATTTGTTTTCTTCTGCTGTCCATGGTGCTGATCTGTCAGCCTGTGTGTGCAGTGCTGCTCTCCATGGTGCTGAACTCCCAGCCGTGTGTGCAGTGCTGCTCTCCATGGTGCTGAACTCTGAGCCGTGTGTGCAGTGCTGCTCTCCATGGTGCTGAACTCCCAGCCTTGTGTGCAGTGCTGCTCTCCATGGTGCTGAACTTTCAGCAGTGTGTGCAGTGCTGCTCTCCATGGTACTGGACGTTCAGCCGTGTCTCTGAAATGCTGCTGTCCATTGTGCTGTCTGATTTTTGCACCGGAGGCAAAAAATGATGCAGGCTCCTATTTTGTACCTGGTGAAGAACCCGACAAAATCGGATCGAATCAGAAAACACAAAACCGGATGGCCAAATAGGACCAATCAGCATGTTTCCGATTCAACCAGAACACAACCTGATACTGAAAACCGTGGTATGAAGACAGCCTTACATAACAGATAAGGACGGTGTGGAGAGTGTGACAGCTAGCCACTGAGCCACCATATAGCACACTATTAATCAATGAGCCACCTTGCCATCGTACAACCAGCATAAGCCAACGGTCAAACCACCATCTGTGGAAAATCATACAGCGCCCGGACCAATGTTATTCAACAGATGATGTTCAGATGATTATTTTTGCTCACATCGAATGTCCTTGTGAAATATATCACAGCACAACTAGTCTTCTCAAGTCTATGGGTGTGCAAAAAAATTGTATCCCGTATGGATCATCCATATGGTATCTGATTGTACGGATACATTGTAACTATTAATATAGGAAACTATTTGGTCTCGTAAATCTTAATAGCTGATGATGATGAAAAACGTCAAATATATTAGATCAAATCAAAGTCGTTCATTACTTTAGATTAAACGGACAATTTTTTGCGCGCTTTATATAGCGAGAACGTTATATAAACCTCACAGTGACTGACTCAAAAAAACCCGGAGACTAAAAGTAACACCTTTTATGCACCGTGTGACGGATGACGCACATTTAGAACCCACAAAGCGATGAAGAAAATGCTGCTTATCTCAAATTCACTCTAAATAATAATCTATATAATTACCTAATGTTGTCTGACTGTCACGGAAATCGTGCGCCAGCTCCAGGGCGCTCATTGGTGGAGAGGAGTATGCAAAACAGCTGATTGCATCGTGGTGCGAGATTTCCTTCACAGACATAGATAACCCACTGGAGCGGGTGCGCCCACCTCCGGCCACCTCTTGCCCGCCGCTGCCACCCGCCGCTCCATTCCCGCCACCCGCTGCTGCATTCCCACCACCCCTTACTCCATCCATTTCCTCCCCCCCGTTCCATTACCCCTCCCCGTCTCACCCGCCACTCTGTCTCACCCGCACCCGGTGATAACAGCACTGCTGCAGCAGGTAATGAGCGGTCATGTGACAGGCTCTTCAGCCTGCCTATCACATGACCACTCATTACTTGCTGTAGCGATGCTGTTAACACCGGGTGCGGGTGAGACCGGAGTGGATGGGAGGGGGGATGCACATGCGCTGACCACTGACCCTCCATCCCGTGCTGACCACTGGCCCTCCATCCTGCGCTGACTACTGAGCCTCCATTCTGCGCTGACCACTGAGCCTCTATCCTGTGCTGACCACTGAGCCTCCATCCTGCGCTGACCACTGAGCCTCCATCCTGCGCTGACCACCGAGCCTCCATCCTGCGCTGACCACCGAGCCTCCATCCTGCGCTGACCACTCTGCCTCCATCCTGCGCTGACCACTCTGCCTCCATCCTGCGCTGACCACTCTGCCTCTATCCTGCGCTGACCACTCTGCCTCCATCCTGCGCTGACCACTCTGCCTCTATCCTGCGCTGACCACTCTGCCTCCATCCTGCGCTGACCACTCTGCCTCCATCCTGCGCTGACCATTGATCCGCCATCCTGAGCTGACCAATGAGCCTCCATCCTGCGCTGACCAATGAGCCTCCATCCTGCGCTGACCAATGAGCCTCCATCCTGCGCTGACCAATGAGCCTCCATCCTGCGCTGACCAATGAGCCCCCATCCTGCGCTGACCACCGAGCCTCCATCCTGCGCTGACCACCGAGCTTCCATCCTGCGCTGACCACTCTGCCTCCATCCTGCGCTGACCACTCTGCCTCCATTCTGCGCTGACCACTCTGCCTCCATTCTGCGCTGACCACTCTGCCTCCATCCTGCGCTGACCACTCTGCCTCCATCCTGCGCTGACCACGTTGCTAACCACTGAGTCACCGCACAGTGCTAACCACTGAGCCTCCATATACACTGCTAACCACTGAGCCACCATATACAGTGCTAACCACTGAGCCACCATATACAGTGCTAGCCACTGAGCCAGCATATACTGTGCTAACCACTGAGCCACCGTACACAGTGCTAACCACTGAGCCACCATATACAGTGCTAACCACTGAGCCACCATATACAGTGCTAACCACTGAGCCACCATACAGTGCTAACCACTGAGCCAACATATACAGTGCTAACCACTGAGCCACCATATACAGTGCTAACCACTGAGCCACCATATACAATGCTAACCACTGAGCCACCATATACAGTGCTAACCACTGAGCCACCATATACAGTGCTAACCACTGAGCCATCATATACAGTGCTAACCACTGAGCCCCCATACTGTGCTAACCACTGAGCCACCACATACACTGCTAACCACTGAGCCACCATATACAGTGCTAACCACTGAGCCACCATATACAGTGCTAACCACTGAGCCACCATATACAGTGCTAACCAGAGCCACCATATACAGTGCTAACCACTGAGTCACCATATACAGTGCCAACCACTGAGCCACCATAAAGTGCTAACCACTGAGCCACCATATACAGTACTAACCACTGAGCCAGCGTATACTGTGCTAACCACTGAGCCATCATATACAGTGCTAACCACTGATCCACCATATACAGTGCTAACCACTGAGCCACCATACAGTGCTAACCACTGAGCCACCATATACAGTGCTAAGTTCTGAGTCACCATATACAGTGCTAACCACTGAGCCACCGTATACAGGGCTAACCACCGAGCCACCGTATACAGGGCTAACCACTGAGCCACCATACAGTGCTAACCACTGAGCCACCATATACAGTGCTAACCACTGAGCCACCATATACAGTGCTAACCACTGAGCCACCATATACAGTGCTAACCACTGAGCCACCATATACAGTGCTAACCACTGAGCCACCATACAGTGCTAAGTTCTGAGTCACCATATACAGTGCTAACCACTGAGCCACCGTATACAGGGCTAACCACTGAGCCACCGTATACAGGGCTAACCACTGAGCCACCATACAGTGCTAACCACTGAGCCACCATATACAGTGCTAACCACTGAGCCACCATATACAGTGCTAACCACTGAGCCACCATATACAGTGCTAACCACTGAGCCACCATATACAGTGCTAACCACTGAGCCACCATACAGTGCTAACCACTGAGCCACCATATACAGTGCTAACCACTGAGCCACAATATACAGTGCTAACCACTGAGCCACAATATACAGTGCTAACCACTGAGCCACCATATACAGTGCTAACCACTGAGCCACCATACAGTGCTAACCACTGAGCCACCGTATACAGTGCTAACCACTGAGCCACCGTATACAGTGCTAACCACTGAGCCACCATACAGTGCTAACCACTGAGCCACCATATACAGTGCTAACCACTGAGCCACCATACACAGTGCTAACCACTGAGCCACCATATAGTGCTAACCACTGAGCCACCATATACAGTGCTAACCACTGAGCCACCATATAGTGCTAACCACTGAGCCACCATATACAGTGCTAACCACTGAGCCACCATATACAGTGCTAACCACTGAGCCACCATATACAGTGCTAACCACTGAGCCACCGTACTGTGCTAACCACTGAGCCACCATATACAGTGCTAACCACTGAGCCACCATATACAGTGCTAACCACTGAGCCACCATATACAGTGCTAACCACTGAGCCACCATCTACAGTGCTAACCACTGAGCCACCATATACAGTGCTAACCACTGAGCCACCATATACAGTGCTAACTACTGACCCAATGTATACAATGCTATCTACTGAGCCACCATATTCAGTGCTAACCACTGAGCCACCATATACAGTGCTAACCACTGAGCCACCATATACAGTGCTAACTACTGACCCAATGTATACAATGCTATCTACTGAGCCACCATATTCAGTGCTAACCACTGAGTCACCATTTAATGCTAACCACTGAGGCACCGTACAGTGCTAAGTTGACACGAGTCACTGCACTAATAACTAGTCCCAAGAGTGAAGAGAAAGACTACAATTACAGATAGTAATTATAATAATACTTACTGGATAGCTAAGGGAGGTCAAACGATCCGAGGTCAGGAAATGGTGTAGTACAACAAGGGGATGTCAGAGACGAAATCCAAATCACGAGCCGGGGTCAGGAAAACCAGAAAGACAAGACAGTTTACAGGTACCAGGCAAAAGAGGAGTCAGGTCACAGGCAAATGGTCAAAGCCCAGGGAAGAGAGGTAAGTCAGGCACAGAGAACAGACAGATCAGTCTCACACAGGCAGCTGCAATTGTATGATTGACACTGGATGGAGGAGCTAGCCTGCTTAAGTAGAGGTCTAATCAAGGGAAGTGAACACAGATGATTGCAGTATAGACCCAACACAATCAAAACAGACTGACAGCTTCCATACAATAGTAAGGCCGGCTTCACACCACGGTTTTCAGCTGTTAGGTTGGATCCTGTATTTTGCAGGATTCACCGGACAGAACTTGACAACACAGGATGAGCAGAAAGTGTGCCCAAATATGCCCTCTGATCCTGTTTTTTGCAGGATTTGTTTTCTTCTGCTGTCCATGGTGCTGATCTGTCAGCCTGTGTGTGCAGTGCTGCTCTCCATGGTGCTGAACTCCCAGCCGTGTGTGCAGTGCTGCTCTCCATGGTGCTGAACTCTGAGCCGTGTGTGCAGTGCTGCTCTCCATGGTGCTGAACTCCCAGCCTTGTGTGCAGTGCTGCTCTCCATGGTGCTGAACTCTCAGCAGTGTGTGCAGTGCTGCTCTCCATGGTACTGGACGTTCAGCCGTGTCTCTGAAATGCTGCTGTCCATTGTGCTGTCTGATTTTTGCACCGGAGGCAAAAAATGATGCAGGCTCCTATTTTGTACCTGGTGAAGAACCGGACAAAATCGGATCGAATCAGAAAACACAAAACCGGATGGCCAAATAGGACCAATCAGCATGTTTCCGATTCAACCAGAACACAACCTGATACTGAAAACCGTGGTATGAAGACAGCCTTACATAACAGATAAGGACGGTGAGGAGAGTGTGACAGCTAGCCACTGAGCCACCATATAGTACTGTGCTAATCAATGAGCCACCTTGCCATCGTACAACCAGCATAAGCCAACGGTCAAACCACCATCTGTGGAAAATCATACAGCACCCGGACCAGTGTTATTCAACAGATGATGTTCAGATGATTATTTTTGCTTACATCGAATGTCCTTGTGAAATATATCACAGCACAACTAGTCTTCTCAAGTCTATGGGTGTGCAAAAAAATTGTATCCCGTATGGATCATCCATATGGTATCTGATTGTACGGATACATTGTAACTATTAATATAGGAAACTATTTGGTCTCGTAAATCTTAATAGCTGATGATGATGAAAAACGTCAAATATATTAGATCAAATCAAAGTCGTTCATTACTTTAGATTAAACGGACAATTTTTTGCGCGCTTTATATAGCGAGAACGTTATATAAACCTCACAGTGACTGACTCAAAAAAACCCGGAGACTAAAAGTAACACCTTTTATGCACCGTGTGACGGATGACGCACATTTAGAACCCACAAAGCGATGAAGAAAATGCTGCTTATCTCAAATTCACTCTAAATAATAATCTATATAATTACCTAATGTTGTCTGACTGTCACGGAAATCGTGCGCCAGCTCCAGGGTGCTCATTGGTGGAGAGGAGTATGCAAAACAGCTGATTGCATCGCGGTGCGAGATTTCCTTCACAGACATAGATAACCCACTGGAGCGGGTGCGCCCACCTCCGGCCACCTCTTGCCCGCCGCTGCCACCCGCCGCTCCATTCCCGCCACCCGCTGCTGCATTCCCACCACCCCTTACTCCATCCATTTCCTCCCCCCCGTTCCATTACCCCTCCCCGTCTCACCCGCCACTCTGTCTCACCCGCACCCGGTGATAACAGCACTGCTGCAGCAGGTAATGAGCGGTCATGTGACAGGCTCTTCAGCCTGCCTATCACATGACCACTCATTACTTGCTGTAGCGATGCTGTTAACACCGGGTGCGGGTGAGACCGGAGTGGATGGGAGGGGGGATGCACATGCGCTGACCACTGACCCTCCATCCCGTGCTGCCCACTGGCCCTCCATCCTGCGCTGACTACTGAGCCTCCATTCTGCGCTGACCACTGAGCCTCTATCCTGTGCTGACCACTGAGCCTCCATCCTGCGCTGACCACTGAGCCTCCATCCTGCGCTGACCACCGAGCCTCCATCCTGCGCTGACCCCCGAGCCTCCATCCTGCGCTCACCACTGAGCCTCCATCCTGCGCTGACCACTCTGCCTCCATCCTGCGCTGACCACTCTGCCTCTATCCTGCGCTGACCACTCTGCCTCCATCCTGCGCTGACCACTCTGCCTCCATCCTGCGCTGACCACTCTGCCTCCATCCTGCGCTGACCACTCTGCCTCTATCCTGCGCTGACCACTCTGCCTCCATCCTGCGCTGACCACTCTGCCTCTATCCTGCGCTGACCACTCTGCCTCCATCCTGCGCTGACCACTCTGCCTCTATCCTGCGCTGACCACCGAGCTTCCATCCTGCGCTGACCACTCTGCCTCCATCCTGCGCTGACCACTCTGCCTCCATCCTGCGCTGACCACTCTGCCTCCATCCTGCGCTGACCACGTTGCTAACCACTGAGTCACCGCACAGTGCTAACCACTGAGCCTCCATATACACTGCTAACCACTGAGCCACCATATACAGTGCTAACCACTGAGCCAGCATATACTGTGCTAACCACTGAGCCACCGTACACAGTGCTAACCACTGAGCCACCATATACAGTGCTAACCACTGAGCCACCATATACAGTGCTAACCACTGAGCCACCATATACAGTGCTAACCACTGAGCCACCATACAGTGCTAACCACTGAGCCAACATATACAGTGCTAACCACTGAGCCACCATATACAGTGCTAACCACTGAGCCACCATATACAATGCTAACCACTGAGCCACCATATACAGTGCTAACCACTGAGCCACCATATAGAGTGCTAACCACTGAGCCATCATATACAGTGCTAACCACTGAGCCCCCATACTGTGCTAACCACTGAGCCACCACATACACTGCTAACCACTGAGCCACCATATACAGTGCTAACCACTGAGCCACCATATACAGTGCTAACCACTGAGCCACCATATACAGTGCTAACCACTGAACCACCATACAGTGCTAACCACTGAGCCACCATATACAGTGCTAACCACTGAGCCACCATATACAGTGCTAACCACTGAGCCACCATATACAGTGCTAACCAGAGCCACCATATACAGTGCTAACCACTGAGTCACCATATACAGTGCCAACCACTGAGCCACCATAAAGTGCTAACCACTGAGCCACCATATACAGTACTAACCACTGAGCCAGCGTATACTGTGCTAACCACTGAGCCACCACATACACTGCTAACCACTGAGCCACCGTATACAGTGCTAACCACTGAGCCATCATATACAGTGCTAACCACTGATCCACCATATACAGTGCTAACCACTGATCCACCATATACAGTGCTAACCACTGAGCCACCATACAGTGCTAACCACTGAGTCACCATACAGTGCTAACCACTGAGCCACCATATACAGTGCTAACCACTGAGCCACCATATACATTGCCAACCACTGAGCCACCATAAAGTGCTAACCACTGAGCCACCATATACAGTGCTAACCACTGAGCCACCGTATACAGTGCTAACCACGGAGCCTCCATACAGAGTTACCCACTCTGCCTCCATATAGTGCTAACCACTGAGCCACCATACTGTGCTAAACACTGAGCCACTGTACAGTGCTAACCACTGAGCCACCATATACAGTGCTAACCACTGAGCGACCATATACTGTGCTAACCACTGAGCCACCGTACAGTGCTAACCACTGAGCCACCATACAGTGCTAACCACTGAGCCACCATACAGTGCTAACCACTGAGCCACCGTATACAGTGCTAACCACTGAGCCACCATACAGTGCTAACCACAGAGTCACCATACAGTGCTAACCACTGAGCCACCGTATACAGTGCTAACCACTGAGCCACCATACAGTGCTAACCACTGAGCCACCATACAGTGCTAACCACTGAGCCACCGTATTGTCCTAACCACAGAGCCACCATACTGTGCTAACCACTGAGCCACCATATACAGTGCTAACAAATGAGCCACCGTATACAGTGCTAACCACTGAGCCACCGTATACAGTGCTAACCACTGAGCCACCATATACAGTGCTAACCACTGAGCCATCGTATACAGTGCTAACCACTGAGCCACCGTATACAGTGTTATCCACTGAGCCACCATATACAGTGCTAACCACTGAGCCACCATATACAGGGCTAACCACTGAGTCACCATACTGTACTAACCACTGAGCCACCATATACAGGGCTAACCACTGAGCCACCATATACAGGGCTAACCATTGAGCCACCATATACAGTGCTAACACTGAGCCACCATATACAGTGCTAACACTGAGCCACCCTACAGTGATAACCACTGAGCCACCATATACAGTGCTAGCCACTGAGCCAGCATATACATTGCCAACCACTGAGCCCCCATACTGTGCTAACCACTCAGCCACCACATACACTGCTAACCACTGAGCCACCGTATACAGTGCTAACCACTGAGCCACCATATACAGTGCTAACCACTGAGCCATCGTATATACAGTGCTAACCACTGAGCCACCGTATACAGTGTTATCCACTGAGCCACCATATACAGTGCTAACCACTGAGCCACCATATACAGGGCTAACCACTGAGTCACCATACTGTACTAACCACTGAGCCACCATATACAGGGCTAACCACTGAGCCACCATATACAGTGCTAACCACTGAGCCACCATATACAGTGCTAACCAGAGCCACCATATACAGTGCTGACCACTGAGCCACCATATACATTGCCAACCACTGAGCCCCCATACTGTGCTAACCACTGAGCCACCATATACAGTGCTAACCACTGAGCCACCATATACAGTGCTAACCACTGAGCCACCACATACACTGCTAACCACTGAGCCACCATATACAGTGCTAACCACTGAGCCCCCATATACAGTGCCAACCACTGAGCCACCATAAAGTGCTAACCACTGAGCCACCATATACAGTGCTAACCACTGAGCCACCGTATACAATGCTAACCACTGAGCCACCGTATACAGTGCTAACCACTGAGCCACCGTATACAGTGCTAACCACTGAGCCACCATATACAGTGCTAACCACTGAGCCACCATATACTGTGCTAATCACTGAGCCACCATATACAGTGCTAACCACTGAGCCACCATATACGGTGCTAACCACTGAGCCACCATATACAGTGCTAACCACTGAGCCACCATATACAGTGCTAACCACTGAGCCACCATATACAGTGCTAACCACTGAGCCACCATACAGTGCTAACCACTGAGCCACCGTATACAGTGCTAACCACTGAGCCACCGTATACAGCAGGGGTCTCAAACTCGGCTGGGTTGGTGGGCCGCACACAGAAAAAACATTTAGAGCGGGGGGGCCGCATCCCTTGTAGTACTAAGCGATATTTTTAGTAATACCAGGATTTTTAGCTCAATGTAGTAAAGTACAAATCCTGATCCTCTTGTAGTAATGTCCCCATTCTGTAGTAATGTCCTTTTCTAGTGATGTCCCCCATCCTGATCCCTTTTTCTAGTGATGACCCCATCCCAAACCCCTTTTCTAGTGATATCCTCCATCCCGATCCCCCTTAGTAGTGATGTCCCTCTTCCCGGTTCCCTTTTGCAGTGATGTCCCCCATCCTGATCCCCTTTTAAAGTGAAATCCTCACATAGCAGGGACTGCAGCGGCCCTCTGCACTGGGGCGAAGCATCATTAAGTTGTCCAAGGTGCCGCGGGCCGCATAGTGAAGCCCCAGGGGCTGCATGCGGCCCTCGGGCCGCGTGTTTGAGACCCCTGGTATACAGTGTTATCCACTGAGCCACCGTGTACAGTGCTAACCACTGAGCCACCATATACAGTGCTAACCACTGAGCCACCGTATACAGTGCTAACCACTGAGCCACCATATACAGTGCTAACCACTGAGCCACCATATACAGTGCTAACCACTGAGCCACCATATACAGTGCTAACCACTGAGCCACCATACAGTGCTAAGTTCTGAGTCACCATATACAGTGCTAACCACTGAGCCACCGTATACAGGGCTAACCACTGAGCCACCGTATACAGGGCTAACCACTGAGCCACCATACAGTGCTAACCACTGAGCCACCATATACAGTGCTAACCACTGAGCCACCATATACAGTGCTAACCACTGAGCCACCATATACAGTGCTAACCACTGAGCCACCATATACAGTGCTAACCACTGAGCCACCATACAGTGCTAACCACTGAGCCACCATATACAGTGCTAACCACTGAGCCACAATATACAGTGCTAACCACTGAGCCACAATATACAGTGCTAACCACTGAGCCACCATATACAGTGCTAACCACTGAGCCACCATACAGTGCTAACCACTGAGCCACCGTATACAGTGCTAACCACTGAGCCACCGTATACAGTGCTAACCACTGAGCCACCATACAGTGCTAACCACTGAGCCACCATATACAGTGCTAACCACTGAGCCACCATACACAGTGCTAACCACTGAGCCACCATATAGTGCTAACCACTGAGCCACCATATACAGTGCTAACCACTGAGCCACCATATAGTGCTAACCACTGAGCCACCATATACAGTGCTAACCACTGAGCCACCATATACAGTGCTAACCACTGAGCCACCATATACAGTGCTAACCACTGAGCCACCGTACTGTGCTAACCACTGAGCCACCATATACAGTGCTAACCACTGAGCCACCATATACAGTGCTAACCACTGAGCCACCATATACAGTGCTAACCACTGAGCCACCATCTACAGTGCTAACCACTGAGCCACCATATACAGTGCTAACCACTGAGCCACCATATACAGTGCTAACTACTGACCCAATGTATACAATGCTATCTACTGAGCCACCATATTCAGTGCTAACCACTGAGCCACCATATACAGTGCTAACCACTGAGCCACCATATACAGTGCTAACTACTGACCCAATGTATACAATGCTATCTACTGAGCCACCATATTCAGTGCTAACCACTGAGTCACCATTTAATGCTAACCACTGAGGCACCGTACAGTGCTAAGTTGACACGAGTCACTGCACTAATAACTAGTCCCAAGAGTGAAGAGAAAGACTACAATTACAGATAGTAATTATAATAATACTTACTGGATAGCTAAGGGAGGTCAAACGATCCGAGGTCAGGAAATGGTGTAGTACAACAAGGGGATGTCAGAGACGAAATCCAAATCACGAGCCGGGGTCAGGAAAACCAGAAAGACAAGACAGTTTACAGGTACCAGGCAAAAGAGGAGTCAGGTCACAGGCAAATGGTCAAAGCCCAGGGAAGAGAGGTAAGTCAGGCACAGAGAACAGACAGATCAGTCTCACACAGGCAGCTGCAATTGTATGATTGACACTGGATGGAGGAGCTAGCCTGCTTAAGTAGAGGTCTAATCAAGGGAAGTGAACACAGATGATTGCAGTATAGACCCAACACAATCAAAACAGACTGACAGCTTCCATACAATAGTAAGGCCGGCTTCACACCACGGTTTTCAGCTGTTAGGTTGGATCCTGTATTTTGCAGGATTCACCGGACAGAACTTGACAACACAGGATGAGCAGAAAGTGTGCCCAAATATGCCCTCTGATCCTGTTTTTTGCAGGATTTGTTTTCTTCTGCTGTCCATGGTGCTGATCTGTCAGCCTGTGTGTGCAGTGCTGCTCTCCATGGTGCTGAACTCCCAGCCGTGTGTGCAGTGCTGCTCTCCATGGTGCTGAACTCTGAGCCGTGTGTGCAGTGCTGCTCTCCATGGTGCTGAACTCCCAGCCTTGTGTGCAGTGCTGCTCTCCATGGTGCTGAACTCTCAGCAGTGTGTGCAGTGCTGCTCTCCATGGTACTGGACGTTCAGCCGTGTCTCTGAAATGCTGCTGTCCATTGTGCTGTCTGATTTTTGCACCGGAGGCAAAAAATGATGCAGGCTCCTATTTTGTACCTGGTGAAGAACCGGACAAAATCGGATCGAATCAGAAAACACAAAACCGGATGGCCAAATAGGACCAATCAGCATGTTTCCGATTCAACCAGAACACAACCTGATACTGAAAACCGTGGTATGAAGACAGCCTTACATAACAGATAAGGACGGTGAGGAGAGTGTGACAGCTAGCCACTGAGCCACCATATAGTACTGTGCTAATCAATGAGCCACCTTGCCATCGTACAACCAGCATAAGCCAACGGTCAAACCACCATCTGTGGAAAATCATACAGCACCCGGACCAGTGTTATTCAACAGATGATGTTCAGATGATTATTTTTGCTTACATCGAATGTCCTTGTGAAATATATCACAGCACAACTAGTCTTCTCAAGTCTATGGGTGTGCAAAAAAATTGTATCCCGTATGGATCATCCATATGGTATCTGATTGTACGGATACATTGTAACTATTAATATAGGAAACTATTTGGTCTCGTAAATCTTAATAGCTGATGATGATGAAAAACGTCAAATATATTAGATCAAATCAAAGTCGTTCATTACTTTAGATTAAACGGACAATTTTTTGCGCGCTTTATATAGCGAGAACGTTATATAAACCTCACAGTGACTGACTCAAAAAAACCCGGAGACTAAAAGTAACACCTTTTATGCACCGTGTGACGGATGACGCACATTTAGAACCCACAAAGCGATGAAGAAAATGCTGCTTATCTCAAATTCACTCTAAATAATAATCTATATAATTACCTAATGTTGTCTGACTGTCACGGAAATCGTGCGCCAGCTCCAGGGTGCTCATTGGTGGAGAGGAGTATGCAAAACAGCTGATTGCATCGCGGTGCGAGATTTCCTTCACAGACATAGATAACCCACTGGAGCGGGTGCGCCCACCTCCGGCCACCTCTTGCCCGCCGCTGCCACCCGCCGCTCCATTCCCGCCACCCGCTGCTGCATTCCCACCACCCCTTACTCCATCCATTTCCTCCCCCCCGTTCCATTACCCCTCCCCGTCTCACCCGCCACTCTGTCTCACCCGCACCCGGTGATAACAGCACTGCTGCAGCAGGTAATGAGCGGTCATGTGACAGGCTCTTCAGCCTGCCTATCACATGACCACTCATTACTTGCTGTAGCGATGCTGTTAACACCGGGTGCGGGTGAGACCGGAGTGGATGGGAGGGGGGATGCACATGCGCTGACCACTGACCCTCCATCCCGTGCTGCCCACTGGCCCTCCATCCTGCGCTGACTACTGAGCCTCCATTCTGCGCTGACCACTGAGCCTCTATCCTGTGCTGACCACTGAGCCTCCATCCTGCGCTGACCACTGAGCCTCCATCCTGCGCTGACCACCGAGCCTCCATCCTGCGCTGACCCCCGAGCCTCCATCCTGCGCTCACCACTGAGCCTCCATCCTGCGCTGACCACTCTGCCTCCATCCTGCGCTGACCACTCTGCCTCTATCCTGCGCTGACCACTCTGCCTCCATCCTGCGCTGACCACTCTGCCTCCATCCTGCGCTGACCACTCTGCCTCCATCCTGCGCTGACCACTCTGCCTCTATCCTGCGCTGACCACTCTGCCTCCATCCTGCGCTGACCACTCTGCCTCTATCCTGCGCTGACCACTCTGCCTCCATCCTGCGCTGACCACTCTGCCTCTATCCTGCGCTGACCACCGAGCTTCCATCCTGCGCTGACCACTCTGCCTCCATCCTGCGCTGACCACTCTGCCTCCATCCTGCGCTGACCACTCTGCCTCCATCCTGCGCTGACCACGTTGCTAACCACTGAGTCACCGCACAGTGCTAACCACTGAGCCTCCATATACACTGCTAACCACTGAGCCACCATATACAGTGCTAACCACTGAGCCAGCATATACTGTGCTAACCACTGAGCCACCGTACACAGTGCTAACCACTGAGCCACCATATACAGTGCTAACCACTGAGCCACCATATACAGTGCTAACCACTGAGCCACCATATACAGTGCTAACCACTGAGCCACCATACAGTGCTAACCACTGAGCCAACATATACAGTGCTAACCACTGAGCCACCATATACAGTGCTAACCACTGAGCCACCATATACAATGCTAACCACTGAGCCACCATATACAGTGCTAACCACTGAGCCACCATATAGAGTGCTAACCACTGAGCCATCATATACAGTGCTAACCACTGAGCCCCCATACTGTGCTAACCACTGAGCCACCACATACACTGCTAACCACTGAGCCACCATATACAGTGCTAACCACTGAGCCACCATATACAGTGCTAACCACTGAGCCACCATATACAGTGCTAACCACTGAACCACCATACAGTGCTAACCACTGAGCCACCATATACAGTGCTAACCACTGAGCCACCATATACAGTGCTAACCACTGAGCCACCATATACAGTGCTAACCAGAGCCACCATATACAGTGCTAACCACTGAGTCACCATATACAGTGCCAACCACTGAGCCACCATAAAGTGCTAACCACTGAGCCACCATATACAGTACTAACCACTGAGCCAGCGTATACTGTGCTAACCACTGAGCCACCACATACACTGCTAACCACTGAGCCACCGTATACAGTGCTAACCACTGAGCCATCATATACAGTGCTAACCACTGATCCACCATATACAGTGCTAACCACTGATCCACCATATACAGTGCTAACCACTGAGCCACCATACAGTGCTAACCACTGAGTCACCATACAGTGCTAACCACTGAGCCACCATATACAGTGCTAACCACTGAGCCACCATATACATTGCCAACCACTGAGCCACCATAAAGTGCTAACCACTGAGCCACCATATACAGTGCTAACCACTGAGCCACCGTATACAGTGCTAACCACGGAGCCTCCATACAGAGTTACCCACTCTGCCTCCATATAGTGCTAACCACTGAGCCACCATACTGTGCTAAACACTGAGCCACTGTACAGTGCTAACCACTGAGCCACCATATACAGTGCTAACCACTGAGCGACCATATACTGTGCTAACCACTGAGCCACCGTACAGTGCTAACCACTGAGCCACCATACAGTGCTAACCACTGAGCCACCATACAGTGCTAACCACTGAGCCACCGTATACAGTGCTAACCACTGAGCCACCATACAGTGCTAACCACAGAGTCACCATACAGTGCTAACCACTGAGCCACCGTATACAGTGCTAACCACTGAGCCACCATACAGTGCTAACCACTGAGCCACCATACAGTGCTAACCACTGAGCCACCGTATTGTCCTAACCACAGAGCCACCATACTGTGCTAACCACTGAGCCACCATATACAGTGCTAACAAATGAGCCACCGTATACAGTGCTAACCACTGAGCCACCGTATACAGTGCTAACCACTGAGCCACCATATACAGTGCTAACCACTGAGCCATCGTATACAGTGCTAACCACTGAGCCACCGTATACAGTGTTATCCACTGAGCCACCATATACAGTGCTAACCACTGAGCCACCATATACAGGGCTAACCACTGAGTCACCATACTGTACTAACCACTGAGCCACCATATACAGGGCTAACCACTGAGCCACCATATACAGGGCTAACCATTGAGCCACCATATACAGTGCTAACACTGAGCCACCATATACAGTGCTAACACTGAGCCACCCTACAGTGATAACCACTGAGCCACCATATACAGTGCTAGCCACTGAGCCAGCATATACATTGCCAACCACTGAGCCCCCATACTGTGCTAACCACTCAGCCACCACATACACTGCTAACCACTGAGCCACCATATACAGGGCTAACCACTGAGCCACCATATACAGTGCTAACCACTGAGCCACCATATACAGTGCTAACCAGAGCCACCATATACAGTGCTGACCACTGAGCCACCATATACATTGCCAACCACTGAGCCCCCATACTGTGCTAACCACTGAGCCACCATATACAGTGCTAACCACTGAGCCACCATATACAGTGCTAACCACTGAGCCACCACATACACTGCTAACCACTGAGCCACCATATACAGTGCTAACCACTGAGCCCCCATATACAGTGCCAACCACTGAGCCACCATAAAGTGCTAACCACTGAGCCACCATATACAGTGCTAACCACTGAGCCACCGTATACAATGCTAACCACTGAGCCACCGTATACAGTGCTAACCACTGAGCCACCGTATACAGTGCTAACCACTGAGCCACCATATACAGTGCTAACCACTGAGCCACCATATACTGTGCTAATCACTGAGCCACCATATACAGTGCTAACCACTGAGCCACCATATACGGTGCTAACCACTGAGCCACCATATACAGTGCTAACCACTGAGCCACCATATACAGTGCTAACCACTGAGCCACCATATACAGTGCTAACCACTGAGCCACCATACAGTGCTAACCACTGAGCCACCGTATACAGTGCTAACCACTGAGCCACCGTATACAGCAGGGTCTCAAACTCGGCTGGGTTGGTGGGCCGCACACAGAAAAACATTTAGAGCGGGGGGGCCGCATCCCTTGTAGTACTAAGCGATATTTTTAGTAATACCAGGATTTTTAGCTCAATGTAGTAAAGTACAAATCCTGATCCTCTTGTAGTAATGTCCCCATTCTGTAGTAATGTCCTTTTCTAGTGATGTCCCCCATCCTGATCCCTTTTTCTAGTGATGACCCCATCCCAAACCCCTTTTCTAGTGATATCCTCCATCCCGATCCCCCTTAGTAGTGATGTCCCTCTTCCCGGTTCCCTTTTGCAGTGATGTCCCCCATCCTGATCCCCTTTTAAAGTGAAATCCTCACATAGCAGGGACTGCAGCGGCCCTCTGCACTGGGGCGAAGCATCATTAAGTTGTCCAAGGTGCCGCGGGCCGCATAGTGAAGCCCCAGGGGCTGCATGCGGCCCTCGGGCCGCGTGTTTGAGACCCCTGGTATACAGTGTTATCCACTGAGCCACCGTGTACAGTGCTAACCACTGAGCCACCATATACAGTGCTAACCACTGAGCCACCGTATACAGTGCTAACCACTGAGCCACCATAAAGTGCTAACCACTGAGCCACCATATACAGTACTAACCACTGAGCCAGCGTATACTGTGCTAACCACTGAGCCATCACATACACTGCTAACCACTGAGCCACCGTATACAGTGCTAACCACTGAGCCATCATATACAGTGCTAACCACTGAGCCATCATATACAGTGCTAACCACTGAGCCACCATATACAGTGCTAACCACTGAGCCACCATATACAGTGCTAACCACTGAGCCACCATACAGTGCTAACCACTGAGCCACCATACAGTGCTAACCACTGAGTCACCATACAGTGCTAACCACTGAGCCACCATACAGTGCTAACCACTGAGTCACCATACAGTGCTAACCACTGAGCCACCATATACAGTGCTAACCACTGAGCCACCATATACATTGCCAACCACTGAGCCACCATAAAGTGCTAACCACTGAGCCACCATATACAGTGCTAACCACTGAGCCACCGTATACAGTGCTAACCACGGAGCCTCCATACAGAGTTACCCACTCTGCCTCCATATAGTGCTAACCACTGAGCCACCATACTGTGCTAAACACTGAGCCACTGTACAGTGCTAACCACTGAGCCACCATATACAGTGCTAACCACTGAGCGACCATATACTGTGCTAACCACTGAGCCACCGTACAGTGCTAACCACTGAGCCACCATACAGTGCTAACCACTGAGCCACCATACAGTGCTAACCACTGAGCCACCGTATACAGTGCTAACCACTGAGCCACCATACAGTGCTAACCACTGAGCCACCATACAGTGCTAACCACTGAGCCACCGTATTGTCCTAACCACAGAGCCACCATACTGTGCTAACCACTGAGCCACCATATACAGTGCTAACAAATGAGCCACCGTATACAGTGCTAACCACTGAGCCACCATATACAGTGCTAACCACTGAGCCACCGTATACAGTGCTAACCACTGAGCCACCGTATACAGTGTTATCCACTGAGCCACCGTATACAGTGCTAACCACTGAGCCACCATATACAGTGCTAACCACTGAGCCACCGTATACAGTGCTAACCACTGAGCCACCGTATACAGTGCTAACCACTGAGCCACCATATACAGTGCTAACCACTGAGCCACCGTATACAGTGCTAACCACTGAGCCACCGTATACAATGCTAACCACTGAGACACCATATACAGTGCTATCCACTGAGCCACCATACAGTGCCAACCACTGAGCCACCATATAGTGCTAACCACTGATCCACCATATACTGTGCTAACCACTGAGTCACCATATACAGTGCTAACCACTGAGCCACCATATACAGTGCTAACCACTGAGCCACCATATACAGGGCTAACCACTGAGCCACCATATACAGGGCTAACCACTGAGCCACCATATACAGTGCTAACACTGAGCCACCATATACAGTGCTAACACTGAGCCACCCTACAGTGCTAACCACTGAGCCAGCATATACATTGCCAACCACTGAGCCCCCATACTGTGCTAACCACTCAGCCACCACATACAGTGCTAACCACTGAGCCACCATATACAGGGCTAACCACTGAGCCACCATATACAGTGCTAACCACTGAGCCACCATATACAGTGCTAACCAGAGCCACCATATACAGTGCTGACCACTGAGCCACCATATACTGTGCTAACCACTGAGCCACCATATACAGTGCTAACCAGAGCCACCATATACAGTGCTAACCACTGAGCCACCATATACAGTGCTAACCAGAGCCACCATATACAGTGCTGACCACTGAGCCACCATATACAGTGCTGACCACTGAGCCACCATATACAGTGCTAACCAGAGCCACCATATACATTGCCAACCACTGAGCCCCCATACTGTGCTAACCACTGAGCCACCATATACAGTGCTAACCACTGAGCCACCATATACAGTGCTAACCACTGAGCCACTGTATACTGTGCTAACCACTGAGCCACCGTATACAGTGCTAACCACTGAGCCACCATATACAGTGCTAACCACTGAGCCACCACATACACTGCTAACCACTGAGCCACCATATACAGTGCTAACCACTGAGCCCCCATATACAGTGCTAACCACTGAGCCACCATATACAGTGCTAACCACTGAGCCACCATATACAGTGCTAACCACTGAGCCACCATATACAGTGCTAACCACTGAGCCACCATATACAGTGCTAACCACTGAGCCACCATATACAGTGCTAACCACTGACCACCATATACAGTGCTAACCACTGAGCCACCATATACAGTGCTAACCACTGAGCCACCATATACAGTGCTAACCACTGAGCCACCATATACAGTGCTAACCACTGAGCCACCATATACAGTGCCAACCACTGAGCCACCATAAAGTGCTAACCACTGAGCCACCATATACAGTGCTAACCACTGAGCCACCGTATACAATGCTAACCACTGAGCCACCGTATACAGTGCTAACCACTGAGCCACCGTATACAGCAGGGGTCTCAAACTCGGCTGGGTTGGTGGGCCGCACACAGAAAAACATTTAGAGCGGGGGGCCGCATCCCTTGTAGTACTAAGCGATATTTTTAGTAATACCAGGATTTTTAGCTCAATGTAGTAAAGTACAAATCCTGATCCTCTTGTAGTAATGTCCCCATTCTGTAGTAATGTCCTTTTCTAGTGATGTCCCCCATCCTGATCCCTTTTTCTAGTGATGACCCCATCCCAAACCCTTTTCTAGTGATATCCTCCATCCCGATCCCCCTTAGTAGTGATGTCCCTCTTCCCGGTTCCCTTTTGCAGTGATGTCCCCCATCCTGATCCCCTTTTAAAGTGAAATCCTCACATAGCAGGGACTGCAGCGGCCCTCTGCACTGGGGCGAAGCATCATTAAGTTGTCCAAGGTGCCGCGGGCCGCATAGTGAAGCCCCAGGGGCTGCATGCGGCCCTCGGGCCGCGTGTTTGAGACCCCTGGTATACAGTGTTATCCACTGAGCCACCGTGTACAGTGCTAACCACTGAGCCACCATATACAGTGCTAACCACTGAGCCACCGTATACAGTGCTAACCACTGAGCCACCATAAAGTGCTAACCACTGAGCCACCATATACAGTACTAACCACTGAGCCAGCGTATACTGTGCTAACCACTGAGCCATCACATACACTGCTAACCACTGAGCCACCGTATACAGTGCTAACCACTGAGCCACCGTATACAGTGCTAACCACTGAGCCACCGTATACAGTGCTAACCACTGAGCCATCATATACAGTGCTAACCACTGAGCCATCATATACAGTGCTAACCACTGATCCACCATATACAGTGCTAACCACTGAGCCACCATACAGTGCTAACCACTGAGCCACCATACAGTGCTAACCACTGAGTCACCATACAGTGCTAACCACTGAGCCACCATACAGTGCTAACCACTGAGTCACCATACAGTGCTAACCACTGAGCCACCATATACAGTGCTAACCACTGAGCCACCATATACATTGCCAACCACTGAGCCACCATAAAGTGCTAACCACTGAGCCACCATATACAGTGCTAACCACTGAGCCACCGTATACAGTGCTAACCACGGAGCCTCCATACAGAGTTACCCACTCTGCCTCCATATAGTGCTAACCACTGAGCCACCATACTGTGCTAAACACTGAGCCACTGTACAGTGCTAACCACTGAGCCACCATATACAGTGCTAACCACTGAGCGACCATATACTGTGCTAACCACTGAGCCACCGTACAGTGCTAACCACTGAGCCACCATACAGTGCTAACCACTGAGCCACCATACAGTGCTAACCACTGAGCCACCGTATACAGTGCTAACCACTGAGCCACCATACAGTGCTAACCACTGAGCCACCATACAGTGCTAACCACTGAGCCACCGTATTGTCCTAACCACAGAGCCACCATACTGTGCTAACCACTGAGCCACCATATACAGTGCTAACAAATGAGCCACCGTATACAGTGCTAACCACTGAGCCACCATATACAGTGCTAACCACTGAGCCACCGTATACAGTGCTAACCACTGAGCCACCGTATACAGTGTTATCCACTGAGCCACCGTATACAGTGCTAACCACTGAGCCACCATATACAGTGCTAACCACTGAGCCACCGTATACAGTGCTAACCACTGAGCCACCGTATACAGTGCTAACCACTGAGCCACCATATACAGTGCTAACCACTGAGCCACCGTATACAGTGCTAACCACTGAGCCACCGTATACAATGCTAACCACTGAGACACCATATACAGTGCTATCCACTGAGCCACCATACAGTGCCAACCACTGAGCCACCATATAGTGCTAACCACTGATCCACCATATACTGTGCTAACCACTGAGTCACCATATACAGTGCTAACCACTGAGCCACCATATACAGTGCTAACCACTGAGCCACCATATACAGGGCTAACCACTGAGCCACCATATACAGGGCTAACCACTGAGCCACCATATACAGTGCTAACACTGAGCCACCATATACAGTGCTAACACTGAGCCACCCTACAGTGCTAACCACTGAGCCAGCATATACATTGCCAACCACTGAGCCCCCATACTGTGCTAACCACTCAGCCACCACATACACTGCTAACCACTGAGCCACCATATACAGGGCTAACCACTGAGCCACCATATACAGTGCTAACCACTGAGCCACCATATACAGTGCTAACCAGAGCCACCATATACAGTGCTGACCACTGAGCCACCATATACTGTGCTAACCACTGAGCCACCATATACAGTGCTAACCAGAGCCACCATATACAGTGCTAACCACTGAGCCACCATATACAGTGCTAACCAGAGCCACCATATACAGTGCTGACCACTGAGCCACCATATACAGTGCTGACCACTGAGCCACCATATACAGTGCTAACCAGAGCCACCATATACATTGCCAACCACTGAGCCCCCATACTGTGCTAACCACTGAGCCACCATATACAGTGCTAACCACTGAGCCACCATATACAGTGCTAACCACTGAGCCACTGTATACTGTGCTAACCACTGAGCCACCGTATACAGTGCTAACCACTGAGCCACCATATACAGTGCTAACCACTGAGCCACCACATACACTGCTAACCACTGAGCCACCATATACAGTGCTAACCACTGAGCCCCCATATACAGTGCTAACCACTGAGCCACCATATACAGTGCTAACCACTGAGCCACCATATACAGTGCTAACCACTGAGCCACCATATACAGTGCTAACCACTGAGCCACCATATACAGTGCTAACCACTGAGCCACCATATACAGTGCTAACCACTGACCACCATATACAGTGCTAACCACTGAGCCACCATATACAGTGCTAACCACTGAGCCACCATATACAGTGCTAACCACTGAGCCACCATATACAGTGCTAACCACTGAGCCACCATATACAGTGCCAACCACTGAGCCACCATAAAGTGCTAACCACTGAGCCACCATATACAGTGCTAACCACTGAGCCACCGTATACAATGCTAACCACTGAGCCACCGTATACAGTGCTAACCACTGAGCCACCGTATACAGCAGGGGTCTCAAACTCGGCTGGGTTGGTGGGCCGCACACAGAAAAACATTTAGAGCGGGGGGCCGCATCCCTTGTAGTACTAAGCGATATTTTTAGTAATACCAGGATTTTTAGCTCAATGTAGTAAAGTACAAATCCTGATCCTCTTGTAGTAATGTCCCCATTCTGTAGTAATGTCCTTTTCTAGTGATGTCCCCCATCCTGATCCCTTTTTCTAGTGATGACCCCATCCCAAACCCCTTTTCTAGTGATATCCTCCATCCCGATCCCCCTTAGTAGTGATGTCCCTCTTCCCGGTTCCCTTTTGCAGTGATGTCCCCCATCCTGATCCCCTTTTAAAGTGAAATCCTCACATAGCAGGGACTGCAGCGGCCCTCTGCACTGGGGTGAAGCATCATTAAGTTGTCCAAGGTGCCGCGGGCCGCATAGTGAAGCCCCAGGGGCTGCATGCGGCCCTCGGGCCGCGTGTTTGAGACCCCTGGTATACAGTGTTATCCACTGAGCCACCGTGTACAGTGCTAACCACTGAGCCACCATATACAGTGCTAACCACTGAGCCACCGTATACAGTGCTAACCACTGAGCCACCGTATACAGTGCTAACCACTGAGCCACGGTATACAATGCTAACCACTGAGCCACCATATACAGTGCTATCCACTGAGCCACCATACAGTGCTAACCACTGAGCCACCATATACAGTGCTAACCACTGAGCCACCGTATACAGTGCTAACCACTGAGCCACTATATACAGTGCTAACCACTGAGCCACCATATACAGTGCTATCCACTGAGCCACCATATACAGTGCTATCCACTGAGCCACCGTATACAGTGCTAACCACTGACCACCATATACAATGCTAACCACTGAGCCACCATATACAGTGCTAACCACTGAGCCACCATACAGTGCCAACCACTGAGCCACTATATACAGTGCTAACCACTGAGCCACCATACAGTGCTAACCACTGAGCCACCATATACAGTGCTAACCACTGAGCCACCATACAGTGCTAACCACTGAGCCACCATATACAGTGCTAACCACTGAGCCACCATATACAGTGCCAACCACTGAGCCACCATAAAGTGCTAACCACTGAGCCACCATATACAGTGCTAACCACTGAGCCACTATATACAGTGCTAACCACTGAGCCACCATACAGTGCTAACCACTGAGCCACCATATGCAGTGCTAACCACTGAGCCACCATATACAGTGCCAACCACTGAGCCACCATAAAGTGCTAACCACTGAGCCACCATATACAGTGCTAACCACTGAGCCACCATACAGTGCTAACCACTGAGCCACCATATACAGTGCTAACCACTGAGCCACCATATTCAGTACTAACCACTGAGCCAGCGTATACTGTGCTAACCACTGAGCCACCATATACAGTGCTAACCACTGAGCCACCATATACAGTGCTAACCACTGAGCCACCATATACACTGCTAACCACTGAGCCACCATACAGTGCTAACCACTGAGCCACCATACAGTGCTAACCACTGAGCCACCATATACAATGCTAACCACTGAGCCACCATATACAGTGCTAACCACTGAGCCACCGTATACAGTGCTACCCACTGAGCCACCATATACAGTGCTGACCACTGAGCCACCATATACAGTGCTAACCACTGAGCCACCATATACAGTGCTAACCACTGAGCCACCGTATACAGTGCTACCCACTGAGCCACCATATACAGTGCTGACCACTGAGCCACCATATACAGTGCTATCCACTGAGCCACCACATACAGTGCTAACCACTGAGCCACCATATACAGTGCTAACCACTGAGCCACCATACTGTGCTAACCACTGAGCCACCATACACTCTGCTACCCACTGAGCCACCATATGCAGTGCTAACTACTGAGCCACCATATACAGTGCTAACCACTGAGCCACCATATACAGTGCTAACCACTGAGCCACCATATACAATGCTAACCACTGAGCCACCATACACAGTGCTAAATACTGAGCCACCATATACAGTGCTAACCAATGAGCCGCTGTAAAGTCTGCTAATCACTGAGCCACCATATACTCTGCTAACCACCGAGCCCCGTATACTCTGCTAAGCACTCTGCTGCAGGCAGGAGGCGGCCGGGGAACAGCGCCCCTCTTCCGCACCCGGACGCTGTTCCCTGGCCTTCTCCTGCCCGCACCTGGCCCCCTCCTGCCCGCACCCTGTCGCTGTCCCCCTGGCCCCCTCCTGCCCGCACCCACACGCTCTTCCCCAGCCCCCTCCTGCCCGCACCCGGCCACTCTTACCTGGCCCCCTCCTGCCTGCACCTGGCCGCTGTCCCCGACCCCCTGGATTTCGGCACCGCTGCACACTGGCACTGCTGTAGTTATCTATTATATAATCACGAATGGGTTTTTTGCCCCTTCTGAGTCCGCTCACGCTGCGAGTCAGCATGGTCATGTGGATACGCCCGAAGCATTGGCCGCGCAGCGGCCATTGCGAGCAGTTCTAAGGCGTCTCGCTATGCCCGCGCAGCGGCCATGGCGAGTCGCCTTAGCAGCGCGAAGCATTGGCCGCTAAGCGGCCATTGCGAGTCAGAGACTCGCTCTTCTAGAATCCCGATGCATGTACATCGGGCACCCAGCTAGTCTACTATATAATTGTCTACTTCTGTCTGTTTGTTTGTAACGCAAATCCTGCGTTGGTGATTGGTCAGGCCAGCCGCCCACAACCAATCAGCAGCATGGACAGTCCGCCCGCAAATTGGTGCGAGATTTCAACCACGCTTCGCTGATTGGTTAGCAGCAATCAGCGATATTTGTGCAGGATTTAAACCCAGCTTCGCTTTGCATTATTGTTAAATCTTCATAAATAAACTACATACATATTCTAGAATACTCGATGCGTTAGAATCGGGCCGACATCTAGTAAATATATATATGTTATGAAATATGTTCATGGCACCATTCAACACGAAAAAATCAGCCCCTGTGCAGCCAAATGAATGGAAATGTAAGAAAGCGCCGATCCGGGAATAAGACAAAACAACAATAAATTAATGCTCCATCATCATTAAGGCCAAATACCGGAGGCTGCGAAGAGGTTAGTGCTCCTGCACTCGCTAATGGGGAACCTCCACGTCCCTCCACCCGCAGAGCCGCACACTGGATATATGGCCGCTCTGTGCTTACAGGACCTGTGATGATGTCACAGTCATGTGATCATGTGTGGGAGGAGTCAGGGTCACACAAGTGTGTGTGTGTGTGATGTGTATGACACATGTGAGATGGATGACAACGAACAAGAAGTGGTAAAGACTCGGATCAATGATCACTCAAGATCACTAAAGATGGAACGACGACACCGGAAGTCAATAGGAGAAAACCAACAATGAAGTCACTGGACGAGATCTTCACATCAAGGAACATTTCACTGGTGATGAAGACACGGCTCATTCATAGTCTGGTCTATTCTGTAGTAACATTTCACTGGTGATGAAGACACGGCTCGTACATAGTCTGGTCTATTCTGTAGTAACATTTCACTGGTGATGAAGACACGGCTCGTACATAGTCTGGTCTATTCTGTAGGAACATTTCACTGGTGATGAAGACACGGCTCGTACATAGTCTGGTCTATTCTGTAAGAACATTGCACTGGTGATGAAGACACAGCTCGTACATAGTCTGGTCTATTCTGTAGGAACATTTCACTGGTGATGAAGACACGGCTCGTACATAGTCTGGTCTATTCTGTAGTAACATTTCACTGGTGATGAAGACACGGCTCGTACATAGTCTGGTCTATTCTGTAGGAACATTTCACTGGTGATGAAGACACGGCTCGTACATAGTCTGGTCTATTCTGTAAGAACATTGCACTGGTGATGAAGACACAGCTCGTACATAGTCTGGTCTATTCTGTAGGAACATTTCACTGGTGATGAAGACACGGCTCGTACATAGTCTGGTCTATTCTGTAGGTACATTTCACTGGTGATGAAGACACGGCTCGTACATAGTCTGGTCTATTCTGTAGGAACATTTCACTGGTGATGAAGACACGGCTCGTACATAGGCTGGTCTATTCTGTAGGAACATTTCACTGGTGATGAAGACACGGCTCGTACTTAGTCTGGTCTATTCTGTAGGAACATTTCACTGGTGATGAAGACACGGCTCGTACATAGCCTGGTCTATTCTGTAGGAACATTTCACTGGTGATGAAGACACGGCTCGTACATAGTCTGGTCTATTCTGTAGGAACATTTCACTGGTGATGAAGACACGGCTCGTACATAGTCTGGTCTATTCTGTAGGAACATTTCACTGGTGATGAAGACACGGCTCGTACATAGTCTGGTCTATTCTGTAGGAACATCTCACTGGTGATGAAGACACAGCTCATACATAGTCTGGTCTATTCTGTAGGAACATATGGAAGTGACACCTGGACGATAAAGAAACAAGACAGAAAAAGAGTCAATGCCTTCATAATGTGGAGCTGGATAGGGTTAGAGAAGACCCCAATGCACCTATTTAAGCTTGAAAAATAACCATGGTAGACCTATCTAGACTTAGAGAAGATCCTGGTGGACTTATCTAGGCCTGGAGAAGACCCTTGTGGACCTATCTAGGCTTGGACAAGACCCTGGTGGTCTTATCTAGTCTTGTAGAAGACCATGGTGGATCTACCTATGCTCAGAGAAGACCCTAGTGGATCTATCTAGGGTTAGAGAAGACCTCAATGGATCTATTTAGGCTTAGAAAAGACCATGGTAGACCTATCTAGACTTAGAGAATATCCTGGTGGACCTACCCAGGCTTGGAGAAGACCCTTGTGGAGCTATCTAGGCTTGGAGAAGACCCTTGTGGAGCTATCTACGCTTAGAGAAGACACTAGTGAACCTATCTAGGCTTTAAGAAGATCCTAGTGGACCTATTTAGATTTGTAGAAGACCCTGGTGGACCTAGCTAGGCTTGGAGAAGACCTAGATGGACCTACCTATGCTTAGAGAAGACCCTGGTGGATCTATCTAGGCTTAGAGAAGACCCAGGTAGACCTATCTAGGTTTGGAGAAGACCCTAGTGGATCTATCAAGGGTTAGAGAAGACCCCAATAAAGCTATTTAGGCTTGGAAAAGACTATGGTAGACCTATCTAAGCTTAGAGAAGACCCTTGTGGACCTATCTAGGCTTGGAGAAGACACTTGATGATCTATCTAGGCTTGGAGAAGACCTTAGTGGTCCTATCTAGTCTTGGAGGAGACCCTGTGGACGTATCTGGGCTTGGAGAAGATGCTGGTGGACCTATCTAGGCTTGGAGAAGACTCTGGTGGTCATATCTAGGCTTGGAGGAGACCCTTATGAACCTATCTAGACTTGGAGAAGACCCTGGTGGACCTAGCTAAGCTGCAGAAGACTGATCTTCATACAGAGCATTCAAGTTACCATGGCTCGAGATCAAGCTGAGGATTGTTAAAATAATACAGATAAACAGGTGTAAAATACAGGTAATGAGTGCAGAGTAGACTTCTTAAAGGGGTTATCTAGGATTTATATACTAAAAAAAAAAAAAGGTGCCTAAGCACTAACAGGCAGGTAGCTGCCACCTACCCGCCTTTTGTGCTCGGCACCAGTCACCGCCGACACGGAGTGGTTAAGATTGCTCCTGATGAAGCTTCCCCTGACATTACGTCTACATATTATGTTAATCCTGAGGTGTCGGTGCAAAGTAGGGTCCAACCTTCGTCGGTATGCATCAATTGAAAGGAATACTGCCTGGATGATTGCTATATGCCCCCACTCTGCTGTGCTCCGCATTTGGAAGTCTGTTGCTTTGGATTATACTAACACCGCTTTCTCCACAGAATCTTCTCTTGGTTGTTCTCCATCCTGGATCCCTCGGGACACTGGATCCCATTCCAGGTTGACCAAGCCTTTCCAAGATTACCCAGGATCTCCTCCTCTGATAGAGTCGGTATTCCAGTTTCTCCTATCCGGTCGGTACAGGTCGCCCCTCTGGTCCAGGATTCCGGCATTCAGGCCATCTTGGAGGAATCCCTGTACAGGGGTTACCTTGCCAGTGATCCACTCTGTGGTACAGTGTCGTGATCCAGTGGGTCCTCCCCTCAGATACTTTTCCCCTGTTGATTCAATACATATCCTTGGTTTTATGAAGCTCATTCTCCTGTCTCTTGAGTATCGGGTATTCGGCTACCGCTGCACCTTCACTGGCCTAGTGAGTCCACTACCGTTCATCACGCCCTGTGGGCGTCACACTTGTGAGGACCACAAGCCATGCCCCCCATGACATCACTGCTCAATACATACAGCAGAGCTGCTGGCTGAGGGGTTTAAAGCACAGATTGGAAACATCTGTACTCTGTGCTTTGATGGACAGTGGCACAAAGTAATGAGCTGGAGCAGGTCACATCACCATATTGAAAAGCTCAGGAATAAAGAAAAATGTTAACAACTTAGGGCACCCATCACAAGTGTATCACAACCTACGGAGACTGTTGACCAATCTGTGACCTGAAGGTTAGAGTGCATATGAATTGCAGTTCTATAACTTGTATTTAAATGTATATACTTTCTTTTGGAGCTGCAGGGGTTAAGGATTTTTTCCTATCTGGTATTTTGTAAACCCTAATCTCAGGTGTCGTATCTGGTGACCACTCCCCTCCGCTTTAAAGAGTCACATGTCTTACCATCTGATGCCGATGATAGAATCTCTTTCTATGCTGTCCACTTTGGAAGGAGCCAGTCTCTAGAAGCCATGGTGTCGTGCCAATTGCAGCTTCACTGCTTTGATGTTATATATCCTTTTTGTGTCTATTTTCCCCGCTGTCTGTCACCCTTAACTTCTGTTGATTTACTGCAGTGATGAGATTAGTGTCCTCGCTGGCCTTCACATTAATCAGGGTGAGTCTAGGGCAAGTGAGGGCCTACGTACATGATGGCAATGGGGGGGAAGGACTTGTATAAGGATGTTACTCTGTTCCTCACATTGAAAACACATGAACTCTCAGGCACGCCAAATGTTTAAGTGTATGGATGAGTGGGGAAAGTTAACTGTTAGGTTGGCCCTGTCAGGTTTTGTCCGTGTTTTGCAGGATGCACTGGACAGGACCTGACAGCCCCAGACAAACAGAACCGGAGGGCAAACACGTCCTCCGATCCTGTTTTGTGCCGGAATCATTCCTGCGTGCAGCTGTGCTGTCCAGTGCTGAAATTTCAGCATAGCGGCTGGAGGGGAGCAAGCTGCGGTGCTGAGATTTCAGCCACGGCTCTTTTCAGCTACGCTGTCCAGGTGCTGGACGAGCGCGGCTTGAATTTCAGAGCTGCCACTCTTTCAGCGCCCAGCGTCCGTGGACCGGATCATTTTTCTGCCACATCCGGCGCGATCCAGCGCCCATAGATTCCCATGTGATGGGTGCTAGATGCAGGAGGATCCGGGAGAATCTGGTTTTGTTCAATTTTTGCCCCGGACACAGAAATGCGGCACGCTCCAATTTTGTGTCTGGGGCAAAAAATGAAAACAGCCAGATCCTGCCGGACAGACATTAGACTGGATGGCAAATAACTGCTATCCGGCCCCATCCAGCACCATAAGGATACAACAAGGGTAAAATCGGATCCGGGACTGTCTGGTTCACACCGAACAGAGCCGAATCATGGTGTGAAGCCGGCCTTAGCCTAAAGCCATAGTGCTCAGTGTCAGGTCTGTTGGTGTCAACCTTTCAGTTACATGTACTGAGATAATCTCGGACAAGGACATTCCGTAGTGGTAAAATCACGACCTTCACAGACTGATAAATTAGACCATTCGTTGAACACAGGACAAAGAGCACCTTGTATCATCAGGGGAAGGGTTTCAAAACTTGTGCAATGTAAATTTTGTTCACTCGTTCAACAATTTGACCTGCAAAAAGTATGAGTGGAAATTATAGGCGTAAATGGAGTTAATCAAGTTCCAGGGCAATAAATAGTTCAGTAGTATTTGTAGCACTGGGACGAGTACATATTCGTGATTATCAATAATTTTTCTGCTTCCCTAATCCAAGTATATTTTCTATATCCAAGTATCCACGGAAATGTTTGTACACTACTTTCTGAATTCATGTATTCAAAATAAATACTGTGTTTTCCCGAAAGTAAGACAGGGTCTTACATTCTTTTTGTGGCCAAAAGTGGCCCCCTGTCTTACTTTCGGGGGGGGGGGGAGGGCCTTACATTGGAGGCCCCACCATCCATCCATCCATCCACACACTGCAGCCATCCATCCACACATTCCCACACATACAGACAGACACATGCATACACATATATACACATATATACACACCATACACACCACACACACCACACACACCACACACACACATAGCACTGCTTCTTACCGGGTCCGGTGTGGGGTCCCCGATGGTCCTGTGCCGTCCTCTGTGCTCCGGTCCGGTCCCCGAGATAATCCGCTGCCGTCCGCCGTGTTCCGGTGCCGTTTTGCATCGGTATTGCCGGTCCTAGGCTCCATGGTCCCTGTTCTTCCGGAGTTCAAGCCGCAGCTCCGCCCAGGTCATAGTTTGGGCCAATCAGCATAGCGGCGCTCAAGCAAGCGTCATCGGGCGCTTGCCTCTGACGTCAGCGCCGCTATGCTGATTGGCCCACACTATGACCTGGGCGAAGCTGCGACCTGAACTCTGGAAGAACAGGGACCATGGAGCCTAGAATCGGCAATACCGGTGCAAAACGGCACCGGAACACGGTGGACGGCAGCGGATCATCTCGGGGACCGGACCGGAGCACAGAGGACGGCACAGGAGCATCATGGACCCCACAACGGACCCGGTAAGAAGCGGTGCTATGTGTGTTTGTGGTGTGTATGGTGTGTATATATGTGTATGCATGTGTCTGTACGTGTGTATGTATGTATGTAAACCCCCCCGTGTTTCCCCGATAGTAAGACCCCCCCTCCCCCCTACATTAGCAGACCCCCGTCCTCCCCCACCCTGTCTTACTTTCGGGGCGGTCTTACTATCGGGAAAACACGGTAGTATCAGTTATGGGAGATGAACTTGAACTCACGTACAATTCAGATTATTAATGTCATGCCTTGGTCTCAGGACTCAATCTGGTTTCTTTCCCTGCGGAGCCACACAACCTGGTCGGTCTCTGTCCAAATGCTTATGCCTCATTTATCTTTGCTTATTCCTTTGGTTTTCAGTCAGGTGTTCACTCTTGCTTATTTTGTCTCTGTCCTATCACATCCCGGGTGGGGCTATTTATACTCTTACCAGCCTTCTTTTCTGGCTATATTTCTATGTGAATTTCTGCTAAGGAGTTCCAGCCCTACCCCTATAGGATTTTGCTTTTTAGGCAGAGTGTTGTATTTTCTCTGAGTGTTTCTCATGTGCCTTTCTTACACCTATCTTTTATTTTCTGTCACGTTTATAGGAGGCTTTCCCTTGCTTGCATTTATTATTTTTCATTTGTCCTCTTGTGCATGTGCTTTATGTTTGATCATCTTTGGTTTTTGTTTACCCTTGCACACTGTCCTTATCCTGGTTAGTTGTGTATATTCACCCCACCTCTGGTTCCTTAAGAGGAATGAGAAACAGCTCGATGGCCTTTTAGGGAGCCAGGTCCGTGCTGTGGTTTCTAGTCTTGCGGGTAGGGACATTCTAGTCTGTAGAGGAACCAATAGAGTGTGGGTGCGGCTTCAGTGGTTTATGTGTTAATTCTCCCTGTATCAGTGAGTGAATTGATACATGCATAACAATGTGTATGAACACAATGCATGGAATTCAATCTCACCATGATTGTATTCAGCCACTTTGTTCACAATTCTTGTCTTTTATAAATACTTTCCTTTTAGGCTACATTCACGCACAGCATTGTTGCTGCGTTTTCTGCATGAAAAACTGATTTTGCAAAAAAGCATAACAAACATCATCCATTTGTGTTGCTTTTTTGCTCCATTTTCGGGGGACACAGACAGACACACTTTCTTACCCTCCCGTGATCCCATGGTGACCTCCAGTGATGCCCTCATCGCGGGAGGCTGCAGGACCTGTAAGTTATCTGTTCGGTGCTTCTAGGACCCGGAAGTGAGGTGATGTCACTCAGTCATATGGGTAGGTCCTACAAGCACCGAACAGATAACTCACAGGTCCTGCAGCCTCCCGCGATGAGGACATCACTGGAGGTCACCATGGGATCACGGGGAGGGTAAGAAAGTGTGTGTCTGTCTGTGTCCCCCGAAAATGGATCGCGGGGAGGGTAAACAAACATAACATCAGAAACTGCCCAACAAATTGACATGCTCATTCTATGCGAGGATCGATTTTTGAGCCCAAAAACGGATCTTCACAAAACGTTCTGTCTGAATGTCAATTCTTGCAACAGGCTGACTTTGCTGGAATACCCAAAGTCACTGCAAAAATGGATCCTCACAAAATGCAGCAAAAACACTGTGTGTGAATGTAGCCTTAAGGTACCTTTACACGCCGCTACAGAAGGTTGAAAACAACCGGGTTACGGAGACAATTGTATCTTGCACTGTCAAAACACCGCGAGGTAGCGGCATGTAAATCAGGTTGTTGCCACCCGTCACTTGCGGCACCTGTTTCAGAGCAGTGCGCAAAAACAGGTTGGTTTCAACCCGATGGTAGCGGCGTGTAAATACTGTACGATAAGGTTTTTTCGCCACCTAGTTAACTCCCCGGGGCGTGACACAGTCTCCGGGAAAACGCCCCCCTTCAGCGATCATTGGTGGAAGCTCCTGCGTTACGATTGGTTGTCCCTGCATAGGGCGGCATATTTAAGGGGCTGACCAGTCACACTACACAATTGCTCATGCGTCATGTATTAGCCAGCCTTCCTGCGCTGGCTGCTCAATCATGATGTTATTGCATTGTCCAATCACCGTATGAGCGTCTCGTAATCCACAATTCTGGCACGCCTATGTGCTGTCCCTGCTGCCCAGGTCCTCCCATATTACCTTGTGGTAGCGGTGTGTAAATGAGGTAAGGTGCTCTACAGAGGGTAACTTGTGGCACCGGCAGTGTATCTAGAGATAGATTAAACCTTCTGTAGAGCACCTTGTAGCGGCGTGTAAAGGCGGTATCGGGTACCGTTTGCAACCGTTGGTGCGTGGTCGTGCACGTGAAGCACCCGGTTGTTTCTAACCTTCTGTAGCGGCGTGTAAAGGTACGTTTAGTGAGCTATCAGTTAATATTTGTCCCATTTTGACCGTCACAACAGACTTACATTTTGAGGTGGCTGAACTCCAGTTCCCACCAACTCTTGGGAATTTGTTCTGAATCTTCTTGATAAAAGTGCCAACGTCTTACTTGTATTCTTTCACGTTAAATTCATTTCTTACCATGCAAATCTATATTGAAAATGGAGGGACAGGAGGTGCCCTATTCTGGCTCATCGGTGTAATGTATTTGATATGACTACGCCATCTGGAATAATAATTTTCAAAACCAGAATGTTTCCTAACAAAATCCACGATGTCTGGAATTTATGGTGTAATTCTTCCTTCAATAAGTCTCAGAGGCAGCAATAACTTAACAGTCAGGGGCGAGCTGGTGCACCTTGACCCGGGAGGTAGTGACATGTTGGCGGCCCTAGCAGTAGGTGAGGAGTGGGGGGGGGGTTGGGTGCTGGCGGAGTTTGAGAGGCCAGGAGCTGGGGGGAAGGGTGGTGCTAGCAGAGTTTGGGGGGGTGCTAGCGGAGTTTGAGAGGTGAGGAGCGGGGAAGGGGGTATGGGGTGCTAGCAGAGTTTGAGAGGTGAGGAGGGGGGTGCTGGCGGAGTTTGAGAGGTGAGGAGTAGGGAAGGGGGTATGGGGTGCTAGCAGAGTTTGAGAGGTGAGGAGTGGGTGCTGGCAGAGTTTGAGAGGTGAGGAGTAGGGAAGAGGGTATGGGGTGCTAGCAGAGTTTGAGAGGTGAGGAGGGGGGTGCTGGCGGAGTTTGAGAGGTGAGGAGCAGGGAAGGGGGTATGGGGTGCTAGCAGGGTTTGAGAGGTGAGGAGGGGGGTGCTGGCGGAGTTTGAGAGGTGAGGAGCGGGGTTGGGGTTGGAGAGATGATGAGCGGCCCACTTACCACGCTGCCCGGCGCGTCAGCTAGTCTGCTGGTCGGCTGCTGTGAAGTTAGCGGCTACGGCCGCAGAGCAGGGCCGGACTGGCCCATTTCAGTGTGGGGGCTGCCCTAGATGAAGCCAATATCACCAGCCTGGGGGGGCACTTGCCCCCTGCCACCTGGGCCAGTTCGCCTCTGTTAACAGTAGTGATGAGAGAGCACTACCATGCCCGGGAGTTCGCTACTCGAAACGAGCAGGTCAGAAGCTTGGAAGGGCTCGAGTCGTGCACTGTGCATATTATAAGTTAATAAGGAAATCAAGCAACAGTCTTCCAGAAAAACGCTCGAGTTTGCCATTGACTTCCATTATACTTGGTACTCGAGTTGAGCCCATTCAAGCGTCTGAACTGCTCGTTTCGAGTACTGAGCACCCGAGCATGGTAGTGCTCAATCATCACTGCTTTACAGCTAAAAAATAAAGGAAGGTAGTCATAAACACAGATGTTTAATTGGGGTATTTCTTTTTTATAAATAACAAAAAAGTATTGAAATGTTTACTAACAATTGGTGACAGATGTAATTATATACAGTACATTGATGAACTATTCTATACAATGGTTGGTGTGCAAATATCCTATATTTCTCTTTTTTGTTACAGTGACTCTTTTTTGTATCTCAATTTAATAAGACAAAAAAATAACATGACTACGGCCCTATGTGAATTTTTTGATGTTCAAGAAGAATTGACTTGCGTGTAAAACATTTCCCACATTCTGAACATGAGTACGGCTTCTCCCCTGTGTGACTTCTCAGATGTGTAACGAGATGTGATTTCAGGTTAAAATGTTTCCCGCATTCTGTACATTCATACGGCTTCTCCCCTGTGTGACTTCTCTCGTGTGTAATGAGATATGATTTCCAAGTAAAACATTTCCCGCATTCTGAACACGAAAATGGCTTCTCCCCGTGTGACTTCTCTGATGTGAAATAAGACTTTCTTTCCGCGTGAAACATTTGTCACATTCAGAACACGAAAACGGCTTCTCCCCCGTGTGACTCCTCTCGTGTGTAAGAAGATGCGACTTCCATGTGAAACATTTCCCGCATACTGAACATGAAAATGGTTTCTCCCTTGTGTGACTTCTCTGATGTGCAACAAGACTTTTTTTCTGTGTAAAGGATTTGCCACATTCAGTGCATGAAAATGGCTTCTCCACTTCGCGAATTCTCACATGTGATTTCTGGTTAGTATATTTGACACTTTGTGGACCCGGATTAATCTTTTCCCCTTTGTGAATTCTCTCGTGCGTAATAAGAGTCGGGAGATCTGGAAAGCATTTTCCGCAATCTTGGCATGGATATGACGTCGCGCCTGTACGAGTAGTCTGATGTCCAAGAAGATCTGATGTTTGGGTAGAACATTTCTCAGGTTCTAAATCTATACATGATACTGTCTTCTCCTCTGTGTGATTCGTCTGGTGTGTAACATGATGTGACTTCCGATTCATATATTTATCACTTTGTAAACCGGAGTTAATGTTCTCCCCTTTGTGAATTTTCTCATGTGTAATAAGACTCGGTAGATCTGTAAAACATTTTCCGCAATCTGCGCATGAATAGGACATCTCACCTGTATGAGTAGTTTGATGTCTAAGAAGGTCTGATTTTTGGATAAAACATTTCCCACATTCTGAACACGAAAATGGCTTTTCCCCTGTGTGACTTCTGTGATGGATATCAAAATTTGACTTTCGTGTAAAAGACTTTCCACATTCCGGACATGAATATGGCTTCTCCCCTGTGTGAGTTCTCTGATGTTTAAGAAGATCTGATTTTTGGATAAAACATTTCCCACATTCTGAACAGGAGTACGGCTTCTCCCTGTGTGAATTCTCTGATGTAAAACAAGAATCGATTTTCTTGTAAAACATCTCCCACATTCTGAACATGAAAATGGTTTCACCCCTGTGTGAATTCTCTGATGCAAGATAAAATTTGATCGATCTGTAAAACATTTCCCGCATTCTGAACATGAAAATGGCATTTTCCCTCTGTGAATTCTCTTATGTCTAACCAGATTTGATTTGTGATTATAACATTTCCCACATTCTGAACATATAAATGACGTCTTTCCTTGAGATCTTTGATGTTCAACGCCCTTCCTTAGAGATTCATGTTCCTTAACAGTCTGTGATAAATGAGAAGATACAAACTGTTTTATGGGATCAGAGGGCAGAATTTTCCTGTGAGGGGCTGAGGCTTTATCTGCAAAAAGGGCATGCTCTTCATATGTGTGTTTAAAATTTGTAGATATTGGCTGTTCTTCCGACCTCCTGGTAAAGGCATCTGTCAAGAATAATTTTTTTTGTATTACATATGAATAATATAACCATATTCCCTGTAGGGTTTCAAAATAAAACATACCTGAGTGCTATCACTGCTGCCCATGAATTAAGTGACGGGTTTCCCTTAACTGCTATTTCCGAGATCATATAAAATTTCTCTAATATTAGAGGGTATAAATCCAGCATACCCCAAGTATCTACATTGCTTCAGTGGCGGACGTTGTGCCAAGAGGGCCTGGTGCAGCAGTTGATGGTGAAGAGCGGGGGGGGTGGTTTGCTAGTGGATGTAGGCGAGGAGCGGGGGGAGGGGGGGGGTGCTATAGCTGCTGCATCTCCAACCTGCGCCGGGCCGCGCAGTCCTGGGAGTCAGTTAACCCCCTCTCCTCTGACACAGGGACATGGGGGTCGGTTGGGGGTCCCCCTGCAGGCTTGAGGGGCCCCCTAGCCGGTTAGGGCCCTGGTGCAGCTGAACCTGCTGCACCACGGTAGGTCCGCCCCTGCATTGCTTAACATAACCGTCCAAAAGGCTTAAGAAAAAACAGTATCAGAAATGGAGGTGAAAGGAAAAAACAGTCGACCTCAGCTGACAAGTATCTTACATGATACTTGCCTCCAGCTACGGAACACACCAGACAAAAAGTCTTTTTACCATGCCCCAGTAGGGACAGATATAAAAAATACTGGTAGAGGAAAGTGTTGACAAGCTTAAATGGAACCTATATTTTCAAGAAAGTTTGAATAAATCGATAGCACATGCGAATATGAAAAAAAAAATCCCAAACGCTGTAATATGTCTTTACGCCTTCCTACCTATGATCGAAACCACGTCAACATGCAGCAAACCAATTACATTGATGAGTGGGCAGGATTTAGTTCAGGTGGGTAGGGTTTCATCCTCTGAATACCGGAGTTGTGCGCCCATTGACAGCCATTAAAAGAATTCAGTGGCTCTCACTGGGGTGCCGGCTCCCATCATTCACAGCAGGAAGCCACTTGTTTGTCTCGGATAGTTCACGAACAGAGCATCACTAATGTACATCATCCATGTCATAGCAGAGGAGAACCATTTTAACAAGCGCTTTGGTATCATGGTTTCATTACCAAATCTCTAGCGACAGGTTTTCCTCGAAAAAATGTAACACAGAATGATTTCAGGCAGTGACTTAAAGCTCATTTTAACTGGCCGATGGTGGAACGACTGCCAAAAAACTACAAGGTTGCTGTTCGATTAATAGCCTGTTTAGACAGGCCCACAGCGCTTCCAGTAATAGATCGCTTTGTGTGTGTAGACTATCATTGATCTCGGCAGCACAGGCCAATGTGCTACCGAGAACGACGATTTTTAAGCAAGTGTTCCTAAAGGGGCCGTCACATGCATCAATATCGCTGCTGTATATGACGTTGCAGCAATATTGATGCGTGTGACAGGGCGCATCAACCAGCGATAAATCGCTGGTTGATGATCGCCAGGTTTTCAGACTGGACCGGGACGCGCGATCAGCCAGCTCCCAGCGCCTGTCAGGAAGTGCTGGGAGCTGGTATCCATGGTAAACTGCGGGTAACTAGGCAGCGCGCGCTGCCTAGATACCCGATGTATACCTTGGTTACCAGCCTTCTCTGCTCACGGCTGGTATCCAAGGTACACAGCGGGACCCTAGTTACCCGCTGTGTACCTTGGATACCAGCCATTGAGCGGAGAAGGCTGGTAACCAAGGTATACATCGGGTATCTAGGCAGCGTGCTCTGCCTAGTTACCTGCAGTTTACCCTGGATACCAGCCGTTGAGCGGAGAAGGCTGGTAACCAAGGTATACATCGGGTATCTAGGCAGCGTGCTCTGCCTAGTTACCTGCAGTTTACCCTGGATACCAGCCTGCAGACATTGTGGAAACAATATTTAAATAATTTCCATGATGTCGCTGGTTTAATGATCACCGTGTGTGACAGCTCACCAGCGATCAATGTTGACGCGTGTGACGCCGGCCTAAGAACGATTGTTTACGACATTGTAAAACCACGTTTAGTAAAACATGTGACTGTAATCTGCATTTGATGGCGACTGCTCACCGGAGCTGCTATCCGTGGGAACCTCCTCCTTGCATTGTTCGTCATCCCAGTCATCGATCTCCTCTATCTTTATTATGGTCGGAGAATTACTTTCATCTAAATCTTCATCCTGATTGAAAAGCTGTAACAAGAATAAGTTCTTAATGGAGGAACCAGACATGGTGGCAAATAGCTGCCGGTTTCTTGTATAAACCCAATCTAGTCCATAACCAGAGATATGTGGGATCCAACCATTCAATGTCAACAGTCAGCTCGAAAGCTACAAGATGAACAGATCGACTTCTACAAACTCCAAGTAATGTACAAAGGAGACAACAGAATGAGCCAACGGTGGATCAGTCAGTGGGCACATCTGACCTCTTTCTTCATCTGACCATCTTCTAAGCTGTTTTATGACCACGTGAGCATTTAAGTTTGCTAATAATTCAGCTAATAATGAAACATCATGAATAGTGATGAGCAAGTAGTAAGATATTTGGGTTCGGATAGCTCTAACTGAAAACTTTGAATGAATAACGAATCCAATGTAAGACACTGGGGAACTCACTCAGATCCGAATAATGAAACAGTTCAAAGTATTCGGTTAGAGCTATCCGAACCCGAATAACTTACTACTCGCTCATCACTAATCGTTAACTCTTTTGTAAGTAGAATAAGGTTTATGGCTCACTTGAAAACTTAGTGCTCAAGAAGGGTTCACACCCGTCAATAGATAAAAGAATAACTTGGCACTACAAAGTTAACAAAAGCAATTTATTGTACAGGCAATACAGAAAAATCGTAACGTTTCGACCACTCTATTTGGGTCTTTATCAGACACAATGGATTCTCATACACTATATGCTTTGAAAACAGTGACTGTGAGATCCATAGAAAAATAAGACTGCTGGGGTATGATGATGTGATGGCGCGATATAGTATGGAGGAGTCTATTGTGTCTGATGAAGACCCAAAATAGGGGTCGAAACGTTACAATTTTTCTGGACTGCCAGTACAATAAATTCCTTATATTCCTTTTGGGAGTGCCAAATTGTTATTTATCTTTTGTAAGTCGCTTTATGCTGTGATATATAAAGGTGTTGAAGGAAAACGTTCCAAATTTGTCCTGAAATCTTACGACGAAAAAATAAATTCAAGGAGCTTGAAGGTTTTAATATTCATTATTACTGCAAGAAAGCCATCCCTACATTGTATTCTCATGTGGAATTCTTGTTTTGTGGTACGCACTATCGTGACATGGAGCAGCAACTGTGATATTACTGTACTCTGTACCAATGTCCATTGGTCAATGCTTTACGTGGAGACATGGTCAGGCACTAATGACATCTCTATAGTTGGACAGGTCTGGTTCCAAAACCAGGCGGTTCTCATCTATCTGTCCCAGATGATCCTCAACAATCATCTTCCCATTCCTGACAGTTTTCACTCCGTTCACATGTGTAAGCCAAAGTGCCATCTTGCTGTCTTGCAGGCGAAGTCAGAGAGAACCAGG
>JARQOC010000006.1:19169718-19280691 GCA_033576535.1 Allobates femoralis
CATGGTGTCGCCATGTCATTTCAGCACTCTTCTGAGACTTTTGTGACATTTTTAGGGTTTCTACATGCTACCGGGGGTCATTTCATAAAAATACTCGGGTCTCCCATAGGATAACATTGGGCTCGGTGCTCGGGCCGAGTACACTAGTATCTTGCGATGCTCGGCCCGAGCATCGAGCACCCGAGCATTTTGGTACTCGCTCATCACTACTCAGGATCAGTAAAGAGCCTGTTACCAGGAGCAGTATACTGCATGCAATCCAGAGACAAGATTGCCTAAATAAGACTGATAACAAGCCACAGCATAACTGTACAGCAGACTACATGAGCCTGCAAACAGAAAAAAGGTCAGTGAGAGGATAACTCGTTATCAAGAACAGTATACAGGTTATAAATCCTGAGAAGTGATCATCTATAAACTATTGTCAGGCTGCAGTGAATAGACTTGCAATACAGCCTGCATAGATTCTATAAGCACAGAACTGATACATTGTAATCCGTCTCCCTGACAACCAGGAGCAGAAAGCCCCCACCCTTGCAATCCTGTGCACAATTCTTGAGATGCAAATCTCTCATTCACTGCCCATCCTGAATCAACAAGGAGAAATGATGGACTCTCAGTCTACTCATAGTGAAAGACTTAAACGGTTAATCAAACCAACATGGAGAGTTAAAGAGAACTTAGAAACAGCCAGAAGTGAACAGCTTATCCACATAACACCACTTTGGCAAAGAGTGATAAAACAAGTCACTGTGTTATCTATGCCAGATACTCATGAGCTACCACCAGAGGGAGCCCTAGAACAACTGTACTCCGCATACCAGTCTTACAAAGGCACTTGTAAGGATTACACCCTTTCCCGGCTGAAGGTAAACACGTCCGAGTCTCTAAAAGAACTCCAGGACTTCCAACAGCTTGATGCTGAACGAGAGTGCACCGTACGTGACATCATGAACCAGATTGAAGCAAAAATGGTGCAAACGTCAGAAGTGGCATCTCACAAGTCCAGGTCTGTTAAGAGCTCAAGGCACTCGCTCAAATCGGGCTCATCAAAGTACTCAACCCTCAGTGAGCAGCTTGTAAAAGTGCACATTGAAGCAGAAACCATGAAGGTAGAAGCCGTCTTTGCTCAAAGAAAAGCAGAGATAGAAACGAGTGCAGTCATCAAATCAGCACGTAAGAAAACAGTGACTGCACGCAAGAGACATGGAAGCAGAGGAAGCGGAGATGGAAGCAGAGACTGCACGTAAAAAGGCAGAAGTCGAAGTCCTGCAGAGGGAATGTGAACACGCGGCAGCCAAGGCAAGGCTAAAGGTCTTCGAACAAGCTCTAGCTGGGAGCCAAGGAGGCAGCATCAGCGCTTATGAACTTGAGACAGTAAAACCCCTTAAGCGCACAAAACACTGTGTGCTGAGCCAAGCCAGCGAACCGCCGATCGACGCCAACATTTCCGTTGGCGACAACACTTCTTCAGATCATCAAGACGCCGATCCGCCTGCAGTTTCCAGCTTCACTGGTCAGTCCAACGCTCCTCAGACATTCAAATCTGAACCACTTTCACACTTCAGTGCACAGCCCAACCCTGCACCTCAGGAACCCCCATGTGGCAGTGTCCATATGCAACCCAACATGCCGGTTAGTCACTACAGTCCAGACAACTGTGTAGTTCCGGCCCCGCATACAACAGGGACCTTTCACACCACACCAGTTGCTGGTCTAAACGCCTATGCCACTCCGTTCCTTCCCATGTTCCTGAAAGCTACGAACTATGCAACCAGCATCACTCAGTCAGCGAATGTGCCCCCAAGGTCAGAAAGAACAGACCTGTCCGACTTTGCGAGGTGCATGATACGCCGAGAACTGATCAACACCAGTCTCACAAGGTTCGACGACCAGCCCGAAAACTACAGAGGGTGGAAGTGTACCTTCAAAACCGCAATCAGTGACCTCGGCATTACCGCTGCTGAAGAGCTGGATCTGCTACTCAGGTGGCTAGGCCCACAGTCTACGAGAGAGAATCAAGAAGCTCAAATCCGTTTACATCACCGACCCAATAACTGGTCTCGCAACCGCATCAGACAGACTAGAGAAAGGGTTTGGCAGTCCCGAAGCTATCGAAGATGCTCTACTCAAACAACTATATGACTTTCCCAAAATATATGGCAAGGATGCTTCAAGGTACCAGGAACTCAGCGACCTGCTGTCCGAGCTCCAGCTGGCCAAGACAGACACACATCTACCTGGCCTCAGCTACCGGGACACCACTCGTGGGGTGAAACCCATTGTCGCCAAGTTGCCTTACAACGTCCAAGAAAAATGGACCACACGAGGGTCAAACTACAAGAGACAATACCAAGTCTCCTTCCTTCCGTTCTCCTTCTTCTGCGACTTCATCAAGGAGATTGCAGAGTATAAAAACGACCCCAGCTTCCGTTATGAAGAACCCAGTGGACCTGCGTCATCTCCCAAGTACGAGAGTTCACACTCTCACGACAAAAACCGCAGCGGTCCGGTGTCTGCAAAAAAGACTGAAGTTCTGCCTTCACTGACATCAGCGCCAGACAAAGGCAGTGAAGGTGAGAAGGTAGAAGACCCGAACCGCCAGTGTCCTTTCCACAAACTGCCGCATCCCCTGAAAAAATGTATCGGCTTCAGGAAGAAACCACTTCAAGAACAAAAGGAACTCTTAAAGAAGCTTGGAGTATGCTTCAGGCTCTGTGCTTCTACCCAACACATTGCTAAGGACTGTGTCATCACCATCAAGTGTATAGAGTGCGACAGCGAAGACCACGTACAAGCGCTCCAACCTGACTCAGCATCTACGCCTTCTCCGACCACAGGCAATGGCGAGGTGAGTATAGACAAGGCAACTAACCATCTTGCGGTATCTTCATCCTGCTCCAAGGTTTGCGGAGAAGGTCTTCGCGACAAGTCCTGCGCAAAGATTTGCCTGGCAAGGGTGTATCCCGAAGGTCATCCAGAGAAGGCAGTCAAGGTGTACGTCAGCCTGGACGACCAGAGCAACAAATCACTGGCCAGGTCAGAACTCTTCGATTTGCTTGACTTAAAGGGAAACGCCTATTCCTACACCTTGGGCACCTGCAGCGGCGTGACAGAAGCCACTGGAAGAAGGGCCAGTGGCCTCATAATAACTTCTCTCTCCAGCTCCAAGGAGATACCACTTCCAACACTCACAGAATGCAACCACATACCCTTCAACATGGAAGAAATCCCAACACCAGAAGCAGCTCTTCAGTTTCCTCACCTCAAAAACATAGCCAACGAGATACCGGCCCTTGACAACAAGGCAGACTTCTTAATTCTCCTCGGCAGAGACATCATACGACTGCACAAGGCGCACCTACAAATCTTTGGTCAACCTGACGAACCATACGCTCAGCGCCACGAGCTAGGCTGGGTCATCATCGGTGACGTCTGTAGTGACCAGACAAACAAGCTAAGCAACCTCACTTCTTACAAAACCGTGATCACATCAGACGACCACGACGTGTCTTTTCTGCCGTACCCACATCAGTTCTGGTTAAGGGAGAAGCCAAAGGACACTAGGTGATAAGAACAACCACCTGATAACCCAAACCAGTAACCAGTTTTGTCTTCAAGACGACAACCTTGAGTCAGCAACACTCTACCCCGCAAACCCGGTCAACGACTCACCCTCTCTTCCTGCAAAGACCGAGTTGCCAAGGGAACCGCAGCAAACAACTGCTAAGTTCTCAAACTGTGAAGCCTATCTATATCACAAACCTGGTCAAGCCGAAACCATGCCTGACTTCAGTGCCCAGAGTGAGAGCCCCTCTCTCGACAGCCCACCTCTTACTGAAGGTGCTAGCGTTCTCTCCACGCAACGTAACCTTAGCGCACCACTGGACATTGAACAAGACACGTTCACCTTCCAAGTTTCGCCCTGTAACAAACTTTCTACGAAAGGAGGACACTCGCCCGTTGAAAACAGCATCCAAGATCCTCTTGGGTTCAGGACACCCACCACAGTTCAAGACAGGGTACCGCTGGGACACCTCGCCTTTGAGGGCATCAACAGAAACACTACGTCACCATCGCAGAGACAACACAGGTGGGCGACAGAGAAGAAGTCTCTAAAGGCCATACAGTGACTCCAAGTCTTGCACCATGGTTCTGTAAGGACTCTTTTAGCTGTAACCAAGAGTCAACTCCACATTTCTTATGACACGTCTACAAAGGTGACAGTTGCCGCAGCCTCCAAGAGTAGTACGTCAGAAACCAGCAGCAAGGTACGTCGCAGCTTCATCCTGAACAAGCTAAAGTCCACTTCAAAACTTGCATGCACCGTACCAGGCTACAACTCAGTGCTGTTGCGCTAACAGTTGGAGCCAAGAGAGCCACACCTGAACAGTGGCATTTCTCTCTACTAACCTCCAACTAGCTGAGTGGAGAATAAGACTCAGACCAACCTACAGCTCAAACCATGTGTCCCAGGTGCCAGCACTGAAGCTGAGGCCCCACACCCTAGACACTCTCCAACCTGGTCAGCCATTGTGCAGGCTGACATTCAGTCCAAGTGCATCGCCTGGTGGCTCCTTCAAGCAGGAGTCACTTGAACTGAACTTGTCACTGGACTGTGCCACGGCAGGGAGCGCACCTCCCCCTACCCCTGCTGTACCAGGGCACAAAACTGTTGGTGTCCTACTGAACTCGCAACCTTTCCTTCGAACTAGGACCTTACCGCTGGATTGTTGGGTTGGTGGGAGAGTTGGCATGTTGCGGCTTCCCCAATCCGAAGATGGGTTTGTTGAATATGGACTAAATTTTCTTTTTTTTTTTCTATTTTCTCCATTTGCATTTAAGGACCACATTCCACTGCATGTACAGACTTGAATACTGCATTATTGTTTGCATTTTGTGGTCATGTCCCTTCTTCTTGTCATAGGACTCTTACCCACAGTGAACTTAGTGGAACACATAACCTCCCTCGACCAACTCTCCCAGGAGAGCACCGAGGCCTAGTATTGACCTGGGGTGTGAGAACAGACGCACCTCTATTCTCCAGTAACAATTAGCCACCTCCACCGGAGAGGTAGGAGTAGACTTAACAAAGGCAGAGACAGTAGAACTCAAGTAATTACCTTCACAAAAATTGCCCCAACTACTTCTCTGGACCACCAATCAATAACCAGATTGTGTTTTTTCAGCCAAAGCCCAAGATGATGGGAGTAGGTAGACCCTCCAAGTCGTAGCACAACAGGAAGTCTTTGTGAAGGGTCCCTATGCCCAGGTTCACATTGTGGGTATGGTAACATGTTGGCTGCTAATAGAACATTGAGAGCAGTGCTCATGACCACTTTACTTTAAACACTTGCCTCTTTTTCTATGCTCTAATGCACTTTCTGACAATTATAATATGCTTTTGTTTGAGCAATGTACTTGCATAATATGTGTATGATGCTGTTGTAATTTGTGCATAGTGTTACCGTGTTTCCCCGAAAGTAAGGCCCCCCCGATTGTAAGGCCGGGTAGGGGTAAAGGGGGGGCCTGCTAATGTAAGGCCTCCCCCGATTATAAGGCCGGGTAGGGGGGAGGGGGGGTCTTACTATCGGGGAAACACGGGGGGGGGAAGGTTTACATACATACATACATACACACATACAGACACATGCATACACATATATACACACCATACACACCACACACACACATAGCACCGCTTCTTACCGGGTCCGGTGTGGGGTCCCCGATGGTCCTGTGCCGTCCTCTGTGCTCCGGTCCGGTCCCCGAGATGATCCGCTGCCGTCCGCCGTGTTCCGGTGCCGGTCCTAGGCTCCATGGTCCCTGCTCTTCCGGAGTTCAGGCCTAGCTCCGCCCAGGTCATAGTGTGGGCCAATCAGCATAGCGGCGCTGACGTCAGAGGCAAGCGCCCGATGACGCTTGCTTGAGCGCCGCTATGCTGATTGGCCCACACTATGACCTGGGCGGAGCTAGGCCTGAACTCCGGAAGAGCAGGGACCATGGAGCCTAGGACCGGAACACGGCGGACGGCAGCGGATCATCTCGGGGACCGGACCGGAGCACAGAGGACGGCACGGGACCATCGGGGACCCCACACCGGACCCGGTAAGAAGCGGTGCTATGTGTGTGTGGTGTGTGTGGTGTGTATGGTGTGTATATATGTGTATATATGTGTATGCATGTGTCTGTCTGTATGTGTGGGAGTGTGTGGATGGATGGATGGTGGGGCCTCCAATGTAAGGCCCCCCCCGAAAGTAAGACAGGGGGCCACTTTTGGCCACAAAAAGAATGTAAGACCCTGTCTTACTTTCGGGGAAACACGGTATGTAAGGGCTTACTTATGAGTACTTATAAGCCTCTTGTTTACATGATTATACCAACATAATATGGACAGGTTAATTATGCCATCTGTACATGATTGTACTAATGTAATATAGACACATTCATTATTTTATCTACAGTATGCATGTTTTAGAAATCCTTCCATGTAATGTGACCTGTGGTGACTTTTTATCTCACCCATTTTTTGCTGCTATCCTCTCCTTTGTGCCTGTGTATTTTTTCCATTTTTTGGGGGGAAAAACTATCACTTGCAATAAAATGTTGCACTTTTTGAGCTTATTATTGTATTTCCTCTTGTTTTCTAGCAAGTTCACATTATATCTGACTTTGGTCAAACTCTTCTGGCCGAGAAAAGCAGAATCAATGGCAAAAATAGAAATGGATCTGTGGTGAATCGGCCACCGAACCTGGCAGCTCCACAGCGCCTCCTGTTACACCCAGGTCAGTCAGAGAACTGCCTGAGGATAAAGAAGGGCCGCAGCTGCCCTGTCAGTGCTGGTTTATTATGGCATCTCTCAGTGAGTGTGGTATATGCCTCTGATCCACGACCAGGAGCACATATAATAACCTCCACCCCGTCACTGATAGAGACCCTGAATAACCCCAAGCACTAAATGCTGGCACCAGCTCCTCGTTTAATACAACCGGTCTGTGGTCGGCTTATATTGGGTCAGAAACCAACCCAGGTAGCATTGAATGAGCACATGGACGTGGGAATGCTTGATCACAATAAAAGAACAACTCAAGATTAAATTTATATATTTAATCACCTTATTGGTACACTAGATATATTTACAGTTATTAAGATGTTACAAATATTACAGTCAGTTATGCAAATAGAAGGATAAATGGAATACACAGAATTACACACACATGTGATCAGGTACCTTAATGCTGATGGCACCACAAGGGCGGCATGGCACCAATCTGTTCCTGGGGTATTTTCTGGCTTTGGTGGAATAATTATGCTTCTTCAGAAGAAATACAATATGGAGATGGAGCAGCAGATTTTTATACATTATGGGCTGACCCCTGTCTCCACCCATCTCGCACCTCTGGGCTGTCTCACAACTCCCACCCCTCTGAGTGGGGATGTAGATATCCAAACCGTATTATCTGCTATCTGCCATAGCTTTGTCTGTGAGCATCACAGATGGAAGACAATGCTTACATATTTTCATTTATGATTTTATCTTCGTCTGGATATGAAGTGTGACTATTCTAAGAGCATTCTACTAGCCAATATCACATTTCGATAGCCCACGGTCATCGCACGTTCATGTTAATATAAGTGCTATGACGTCTAGATATGTAGATTTTATATTCAACATCATCACAGGAGGGACGGCTTCTGAAATATTAATGTTCTATTCCCAACACCGCTCCATCTGAGTTGAATAAAGTATTTCCTTCCCACTGGCATTACAGGGAAATTGGATTTGTCACTTCTCTGCAAATCCCAGCAGCAGTCTTCCTTTACCTGGCTGCTTCTAGGAAGCTCTATTGTATGCCCTGTTGGATGGCATCTTCATGCTAATTAATCTACCACTTGCCAGAGATAGATTGCCTCTGACTACCAAGGATGGGTGCTTGTGAGTGGATCTTGCAACCTCTAGGACAAGATGGAAGCTGGGGAATATGGCAATGTTCCTTACAAATATTGCTTAATCATCACAGGATCTCGCTAGCGCACTACAGATAACACCGTGGTCTGACTGAAGTGAGGGTCCACCAGATTTCCTCCTGCTCCACTATCCACAAGAACTGGAATAGTCTCAGTTTTTCCAACAATCGCTATTTCCACAGAAATGGTGAACCGAGACGTTAAAATGGAGGAAATATAAACACTCGAGTCTTCTCTCTCCACACGACTAGAGGAGCACGGCTTATGTGCTGGGGGAACCTGATTGGAGCGAAGTGGACAGACCTTGATATAATGATCAGTACGACCATAATAGAAACATGTTTCTGTCCCATGATGAAACGCAGGTGAACTAGTGTGAGAGGAGACATCCCCCAACTGCATGGGTTCATCAAATAGTACCTGTGGGACCTCTTCCCTACGGAGAACCACAGGGGGCAAAGTTGGTCTAGGTGTCTCCCTGAGGTGCCTATCTGCCCTGTTAGCAAGGGACATCGGAGCTTCCAATGACTTTGGAGAAACATGTTGAACCAAAGAGTCTTGAAGCCTAGATAACAAACCCAGACAGAACTGACTCTTGGTGTGGAAACACACTGGTGAGTGCAAAAACACTCTGATTCACGTATCCAAGAGACTGTTGTCCGAGTTTTGCTCTGTTTTGCATCCAACTGTGATGCGACTGTCCGACAGTTTTCTCAGATCACATCCGAGTGCTGTCCGAGTGGAATCCGTTTTTTTTCTCAGCAGCTATTTACTGTATAATCATTTACATGAACATTTTTGACAGTTGCCTGAGCTACAGAATGAGAATGTATCAATTAAAACTCGCATCACACTCGGATGGTCCGTGTGTGCGGTCCAACTGTGGTCCGTGATTTTTGTCAGACCCATAGACTTGCATTGACGAGTCTCGGACGTGAATCGCATACTGTTGTAACATGTTGCGACTGCTTTAACGTCCGTGAGGCAGACGAGAAAAAATTGTCTGACACTCCGAAATGTGATCTCAGACATTGATTAACATTGGTCCGGCTGCAATGCAATTTTTACTCGCATTGCAGTCGTCCAAGTTTCACACCAGTGTGTCCATACCCTTAAGGGCAGGGTCATTCCACTGAGTGTCATTGGCCCATCTATAGAACTCAGAGCAATACTCAGCAGCTGTCCACATGCCCTGCTTAATATTATGGAGATTGGACTCAGCAAAGGAGATCCTATTAGGCCGGCTTCAGACTGCGTGTCTGATCCGATCCGTAGCTGTCCGCTTGAGGCAGACAGCCGCGGACCGGATCAGCACACAGGACTGGGGGCTATTATGCCCTCCGATCCTGTGTGCAGCCGCACGCAGCTGACAGGTCAGGACCGCGGCGCCCGCGGTCCTCACCTATCAGCATCAGGAACTGCGTGCGACTGCACACAGGATCGGAGGGCATAATAGCCCCCAGTCCTGTGTGCTGATCCAGTCCGCGGCTGTCTGCCTCAAGCGGACAGCTACGGATCGGATCAGACACGCAGTCTGAAGCCGGCCTTAGGTTCATGTGGAGCCCACTGGGACGGGGTACTCGGTAAAACAGTCCAAATTTCGGGTTTTAGGCAAACGGAGCCGGTTCTGTTGGACCGGGTCCGTCCTGTTCGTGACGCCAAGTTGTGGAGCCCACTGGGACGGGGTACTCAGTACCGGACCAGGGTATCACGGGGGTTATCACGGTGGTCTTGGTCCGGAACGTGTCCCGAGCCCACAAGTAAAAGGGGTTATTTACAGGGATTGTTGTGTGCCACCCACGGGTTGTGGTCAATGGGGACCACTGCAGCTGCTTGCTTCTGCCAGGAGGATGCATGGTGCTGCAGCCGGATGGATGAGCCCGCTGTGGGTCGGGCTGCTCCTGACAGGGTGGAAATAGTGAAACATGCAAGGAATCACACATTGGAGACTTTAGCAGGGTTCACCACAGTACAAGTTCAAGTTCTTCCACAGTACAGTTCACAAGTACAGTTCATTCACCAAGTTAACTCCGTGCTTTCAGTTAACCCTTCTGCAGCCAGGTTTTCCTGCTTCAGACCCTTCTCTTTCTCAATACCTTTCAGGCTTTCTTCCTAGACTTCTCTTTCCCAGTATGCTGTATGGTGGCAACTCGGTCCCATGTTTGGCTTCCCCCTGTGTGTGGATAGCAAGCCTGGGTCCTCTGTGTTGCTGTACCTCCTGCACGAGTGTTAGGAGAACAGACTTGTATTGAGAGAGAGAGTGGAGGGGGACAAGAGGCGCAATAGTGCCCTTATCTCTAGACACTGAATTTCTGCGGTGAAAAACTTAATCCGCTCACCTGTTCCAGTTGTGTGACCCACAACTGGCTTGTGCGCATGTAGTATAGTGTCCTGATGGCTGCCGCCGGACCTCCACCGACTCCACACACGTGGGGTTAAACCAGGAATTTCAGGAAAAAAAGGTGTGTTGCGGTCCGCGCTGCCAGAAGCATCAAGGAAGACCCAAGACGAAGTTTTGATCCAAGCCTTCTTTATTCACCTCCTACGCGTTTCAGTGCCCACCTGGCACCTTCATCAGGGATGCCATCATCCTCTTAAACAGATCTTATATACACTGACAGTCATGTAACAATTAGTGGGTGTTGCTGCCCATGTGACGTCAAAACCGTCACACAAACAGGAGGATCTATGTTTTTGGCGCACTTTTTATAAATAACATACAATTCACATATAAATAATGAAATCTTAAAATGCAGGTATCATAAAAAATCGATTTGATAAGATCATCAAAAAACTTTGTGAAAATTCATGCGGAAAAGCTTGTAAATTACATATGATAGTCCACACACTTACTAGATGCAAAAAAAAAAAAAAATATATGCTTTGCCTTGAATGGAAACATATTCCAGGCCAAGGGATAGAACTCATGTGGTCAACCCCTCATCCCTTGTGAGTGCGCTATTAGTCCACTATGCTATCTTTGCTCACAGATAGTGTTGTGTTTATATGTGCATGCATGAAAAAGTATTCTGAGTGTAGCCTACTTGTGTTCTCCCAACAGGATGATAAGGAGGGCAGAAAGTTAAAAATATGGAGGGCAGAAGGTTAAAAATATGGCCAATATGGATAATATTAAAATTTAGGAACAATTATATTACATATCATTGTATAAAAAATATATAAAAAATATATATAATATAATATAAAAATAATTTATTAAAATTTATTTAAAAAACGGTTTTATGGGTTCATAAAAAATTGTAAATTCATAAAAATTGTGTCTTAATGCTGGATCTGCAGACATATTTATCAAATGGTGTAAAATAATTGTATCCTCAGTGTATAAGGGTGCATTGTGCTGGAATCTGGGATATTCAGAGAGTATCAATTGTTGTCACATTTATATGTGGAGTTGTAGAAGAATATTGCAAAAAAGAGAGAATCCCAGCGCAGGAATTCCGGGTTCTAATCAAGCTCAAGGCTAGAAACAAACGACATGTATCTAAGGGGAAATACGGGGGAGGCAGTCTCTATTGCTATTTTTAACTTAGAACGGAAACAGGAGTTTTATATTACTGTCATACGGTGTCATTCCAGTAGTTATCCACAAGGTGGCACTATTAGGAGGATGTCCCCATGGCAACCAAGCAGAAGCAGGGAAACTAATGTCTGGTACTGTGTTATCTAAATGTTCGCCACCAGGGGCGCATATCTGGAAGTATTCTGTGAATGTATTCACTTCTCTTGTGCTGTCCGGGAGCGTTATAGGTAACTATGACCCAACCTCGCTACTGTCTCTTTGTGTGTACAGATATAAGAGCGAAATACGTCCTTATGGACACTGTCACCCATATTGTATATTGAATTGACATTTGAGTACAGGGAATGGGTACGTGTTAGTGTGATTAGGTATAAAACAATCGTGTCTAGGTGCAATGTGCTGCTGATTACAATGCTGCATCAATGTGTCCTTACTATCTATTGATGTGAACAAGGATTTGTTTATATGCTAGAGTGGACTATGCCCATTCAACCCTAACGTTTAACCGGAATGTAAAATTGCCATTCTGAGTGCAAGAAAAGAAGTGTGTGTTGATATATTTCTGTGTTGGACAATTGCCTCTTAGTGGAATGTGGTGATTACGGTGTTGCATCAGTGTGACTAATAGGTGACAAATTTTGAAGTGAGCCTCAGTGTGAAGAACCCTAGATCAATTCAGAGATTAAGTTCAGACCCTCAGGCTTCAAAGTGTTCAATTTATACATCCAGAATTTTTCTTTCTTCTGGAGCATCTCAAATCTATTATTGATGTGTGGACCAACATGCTCTATAGGAGTAACCTTTATTAATGTGGGGTCCCTGTTGTGATATACATCATAGTGATGTGAAACACCATGTGCCCTGAACCCATTCTTAATATTCGCACGATGCTTATTGAGTCTCTCGTGGAGGGGGCGAATTGTTCTTCCTATATATTGTAAATTGCATGGACATTCTAATAAATAGATGATATAGTTCGTCGTGCAGTCCATATGCTGTTTAATTGCGAATGTTTCTTTACTGGAAGCCGAAGTGAAGGAAGATCTCACTTGGATGCTCCTGCAGCAAAGGCACCTACTTCTCCCACATTTCCTAGTGCCTTTTTGTTGGGTTTTTCCTTTCTCAATTAATAGAGTCGATCTCAGCCTGCTTGGAGCCACTATACCTTTGATATTAGGGGCTCTCCTAAATGTTATGCCTGGTTTCCCCGGGATCACTTTACCCAAAACTGGGTCATTTTTAAGGATATGCCAGTGCTTAGTGATACATTCCCTAATAGTCCTATGGTGTTTGCTATAGGTGGTGAAAAAGTTCCATTTGTATTCGCCATCACTCTTGTTTTTTATTGTTGATGTTAGCAGCTCTTCCTGCTCGATGCCATCAAAATGGTCCTGTGCTCCATGAATCAGGTTCTTGGGGTAGCCTCTTTCTGTGAATCTTTTTGTTAAAGTTTTTGATTGGACTATGTAATCCAAATTTGATGTGCAGTTTTTCCTGATTCGCCTGTATTGGCTAGCTGGGATATTGCTTAGCCACCTTTCTGTGATGCCCACTGCGGTAGTCTATGTATGAGTTACAGTCTGTGGGTTTAAAAAAGGTTTTTGTCCGTATACTACCATCCTCAACAAATATACTAAGGTCTAGAAAATTAATATTAGTATCATGCAGAGTATATTCAAAGTTCAGACCCCAATTATTATTCTCTATACATTTAATAAAACTGGCAATGTCACCCTGTTCTTTGTCCCAAATAAAGAATAAGTCGTCAATGTATCTTTTATACAGTTTGAGGCCCCCTTTAAACGTGCTCTCATATATGAACCGTTTTTCAAACAGGCCCATCACAAGATTGGCATACGAGCATGCAGTTTTAGATCCCATCGCTGTGCCTGATATCTGATGGTACATTACGTTGCCAAAAGTAAAAAAATTATTCTCAAGGATGAACTGCAGACCATTTAGGATAAATTCAATCTTGTTCATTTCCAATGAAGGATCATTTTTAAGGTAGTATTCGACACATAGTAGTCCTAATTTATGCTCAATATTCGTGTATAATGCCGAGACATCCATAGTTAATAATGTGTAGGAGTTTTTCCATTCCATATTTTTCAAAATTTTAATTATGTCCGTGGAGTCTTTAGTATAACTCTCTAGGGCAAATACATATTTTTGGAGTTCTTTGTCAATATACTCTGCCAAATTACTGCTTAGGGAGCCAATCCCTGAGATGATAGGGCGTCCAGGGGGGTTTTCCAAACTCTTATGGATTTTAGGTAGGTGATAAAAGAAAGGGGTCGGGGGCTCTCTTTTAATTAAAAATTTTTTTTAGATCTAGGGTCAAAATACCGTTTTCATACGCTTCAGTGATCCTCTTATTGTAACATTTAGTCAGTACCGGGTATGGGTTATTACTTGCTTGTTCATAGTGTTTTTTGTCTGATAAAAATCTCAAAGCCTCCCTCTCATAATCCGACCTGTTTTGCACTACAATAGCGCCCCCCTTGTCTGCAGCTCTTATGGTTATCATATTATTATCCCTCAAATTCTTGAAGGCACTCTTCTCCCCCTTTGTGAGGTTCTCCTTCCTGTTTTTGTGTTTCCCCTTGTTTAGTGCCAACTTGCTCCCCTTTAGTTCATTAAGTAAAATGTCCTGGAAGGTTGTCAGTGCATGCCCCCTACTATCCAGCGGGTAAAAGGTGGATTTATTCTTTAGTTTTTTATTGTTTTTATCATTACTAGTTATGGTGGTTGTGTCATCATTTTTATTTAGCAGGAAATGGCGTTTTAGAGTTAACCTCCTAATGTACTGATGGACATCTAAAAACAGTAGCAAGGAGAACATGGTTGATGACAACAAAAATCTTGCCACTGAGAACACATAGATGTAATAGATGAGGAAGAAGAACTTGACAGCATATTCACAGACGAGATGTTTGATGAAGAGGGCTATCTAATAACGCAAGGGGTCACTGATATTGATAATGACAAGACAATCAAGAACACTGTGATGGATAAAAATGTGAATACCATCACTACAACGGCACAAGTACACAATATAATGGATAAGGAGATCCCAAAAGAAATTATAACCAATTTGAAGGGTGATGAGGACCATCTGAGGAACATCAAGGAGCTGATAGAGAAAATTAATAGAGAAAAACCGCTCAGCCCAATTAAATTACACACAAGTGTGGACAAAAAGTCCACAGGAAGGAATAACACGCTGAACTCCCAAACCCATAACATGGCTGTGGAAGAAACACATCCTGATCTTATAGAGATTGAAGAAGAGGGTGTAATTGAAAGAGTAGTCCTTGACAACTCTAAAAACAGCAACAACGGCATAGTGCCTTTTTTATTGACAGCCAAACCCCTGGCTCAAGAAATCACCAATTTCTTCAGTCCCATTACTGGGAAAAGAAAAAAAGAGGATGCAGAGGAAAAGGGCAAAAGAAGAAAAAAAGTGCGGATAAGCTTCAAGGATTAAACAACAATAAGGGTTATACTGATAATATAGTCAATCTATCAGACTATACATTAACAGAGGAAGAGAATAAATTACTTAACAAAGGTCTTTTTTTCTGCCCCACCAATAAGTCTGACGATTTTGAACTGTTTTTAGATGTCCATCAGTACATTAGGAGGTTAACTCTAAAACGCCATTTCCTGCTAAATAAAAATGATGACACAACCACCATAACTAGTAATGATAAAAACAATAAAAAACTAAAGAATAAATCCACCTTTTACCCGCTGGATAGTAGGGGGCATGCACTGACAACCTTCCAGGACATTTTACTTAATGAACTAAAGGGGAGCAAGTTGGCACTAAACAAGGGGAAACACAAAAACAGGAAGGAGAACCTCACAAAGGGGGAGAAGAGTGCCCTCAAGAATTTGAGGGATAATAATATGATAACCATAAGAGCTGCAGACAAGGGGGGCGCTATTGTAGTGCAAAACAGGTCGGATTATGAGAGGGAGGCTTTGAGATTATTATCAGACAAAAAACACTATGAACAAGCAAGTAATAACCCATACCCGGTACTGACTAAATGTTACAATAAGAGGATCACTGAAGCGTATGAAAACGGTATTTTGACCCTAGATCTAAAAAAATTTTTAATTAAAAGAGAGCCCCCGACCCCTTTCTTTTATCACCTACCTAAAATCCATAAGAGTTTGGAAAACCCCCCTGGACGCCCTATCATCTCAGGGATTGGCTCCCTAAGCAGTAATTTGGCAGAGTATATTGACAAAGAACTCCAAAAATATGTATTTGCCCTAGAGAGTTATACTAAAGACTCCACGGACATAATTAAAATTTTGAAAAATATGGAATGGAAAAACTCCTACACATTATTAACTATGGATGTCTCGGCATTATACACGAATATTGAGCATAAATTAGGACTACTATGTGTCGAATACTACCTTAAAAATGATCCTTCATTGGAAATGAACAAGATTGAATTTATCCTAAATGGTCTGCAGTTCATCCTTGAGAATAATTTTTTTACTTTTGGCAACGTAATGTACCATCAGATATCAGGCACAGCGATGGGATCTAAAACTGCATGCTCGTATGCCAATCTTGTGATGGGCCTGTTTGAAAAACGGTTCATATATGAGAGCACGTTTAAAGGGGGCCTCAAACTGTATAAAAGATACATTGACGACTTATTCTTTATTTGGGACAAAGAACAGGGTGACATTGCCAGTTTTATTAAATGTATAGAGAATAATAATTGGGGTCTGAACTTTGAATATACTCTGCATGATACTAATATTAATTTTCTAGACCTTAGTATATTTGTTGAGGATGGTAGTATACGGACAAAAACCTTTTTTAAACCCACAGACCGTAACTCATACATAGACTACCGCAGTGGGCATCACAAAAAGGTGGCTAAGCAATATCCCAGCTAGCCAATACAGGCGAATCAGGAAAAACTGCACATCAAATTTGGATTACATAGTCCAATCAAAAACTTTAACAAAAAGATTCACAGAAAGAGGCTACCCCAAGAACCTGATTCATGGAGCACAGGACCATTTTGATGGCATCGAGCAGGAAGAGCTGCTAACATCAACAATAAAAGCAAGAGTGATGGCGAATACAAATGGAACTTTTTCACCACCTATAGCAAACACCATAGGACTATTAGGGAATGTATCACTAAGCACTGGCATATCCTTAAAAATGACCCAGTTTTGGGTAAAGTGATCCCGGGGAAACCAGGCATAACATTTAGGAGAGCCCCTAATATCAAAGGTATAGTGGCTCCAAGCAGGCTGAGATCGACTCTATTAATTGAGAAAGGAAAAACCCAACAAAAAGGCACTAGGAAATGTGGGAGAAGTAGGTGCCTTTGCTGCAGGAGCATCCAAGTGAGATCTTCCTTCACTTCGGCTTCCAGTAAAGAAACATTCGCAATTAAACAGCATATGGACTGCACGACGAACTATATCATCTATTTATTAGAATGTCCATGCAATTTACAATATATAGGAAGAACAATTCGCCCCCTCCACGAGAGACTCAATAAGCATCGTGCGAATATTAAGAATGGGTTCAGGGCACATGGTGTTTCACATCACTATGATGTATATCACAACAGGGACCCCACATTAATAAAGGTTACTCCTATAGAGCATGTTGGTCCACACATCAATAATAGATTTGAGATGCTCCAGAAGAAAGAAAAATTCTGGATGTATAAATTGAACACTTTGAAGCCTGAGGGTCTGAACTTAATCTCTGAATTGATCTAGGGTTCTTCACACTGAGGCTCACTTCAAAATTTGTCACCTATTAGTCACACTGATGCAACACCGTAATCACCACATTCCACTAAGAGGCAATTGTCCAACACAGAAATATATCAACACACACTTCTTTTCTTGCACTCAGAATGGCAATTTTACATTCCGGTTAAACGTTAGGGTTGAATGGGCATAGTCCACTCTAGCATATAAACAAATCCTTGTTCACATCAATAGATAGTAAGGACACATTGATGCAGCATTGTAATCAGCAGCACATTGCACCTAGACACGATTGTTTTATACCTAATCACACTAACACGTACCCATTCCCTGTACTCAAATGTCAATTCAATATACAATATGGGTGACAGTGTCCATAAGGACGTATTTCGCTCTTATATCTGTACACACAAAGAGACAGTAGCGAGGTTGGGTCATAGTTACCTATAACGCTCCCGGACAGCACAAGAGAAGTGAATACATTCACAGAATACTTCCAGATATGCGCCCCTGGTGGCGAACATTTAGATAACACAGTACCAGACATTAGTTTCCCTGCTTCTGCTTGGTTGCCATGGGGACATCCTCCTAATAGTGCCACCTTGTGGATAACTACTGGAATGACACCGTATGACAGTAATATAAAACTCCTGTTTCCGTTCTAAGTTAAAAATAGCAATAGAGACTGCCTCCCCCGTATTTCCCCTTAGATACATGTCGTTTGTTTCTAGCCTTGAGCTTGATTAGAACCCGGAATTCCTGCGCTGGGATTCTCTCTTTTTTGCAATATTCTTCTACAACTCCACATATAAATGTGACAACAATTGATACTCTCTGAATATCCCAGATTCCAGCACAATGCACCCTTATACACTGAGGATACAATTATTTTACACCATTTGATAAATATGTCTGCAGATCCAGCATTAAGACACAATTTTTATGAATTTACAATTTTTTATGAACCCATAAAACCGTTTTTTAAATAAATTTTAATAAATTATTTTTATATTATATTATATATATTTTTTATATATTTTTTATACAATGATATGTAATATAATTGTTCCTAAATTTTAATATTATCCATATTGGCCATATTTTTAACCTTCTGCCCTCCATATTTTTAACTTTCTGCCCTCCTTATCATCCTGTTGGGAGAACACAAGTAGGCTACACTCAGAATACTTTTTCATGCATGCACATATAAACACAACACTATCTGTGAGCAAAGATAGCATAGTGGACTAATAGCGCACTCACAAGGGATGAGGGGTTGACCACATGAGTTCTATCCCTTGGCCTGGAATATGTTTCCATTCAAGGCAAAGCATATATTTTTTTTTTTTTTTGCATCTAGTAAGTGTGTGGACTATCATATGTAATTTACAAGCTTTTCCGCATGAATTTTCACAAAGTTTTTTGATGATCTTATCAAATCGATTTTTTATGATACCTGCATTTTAAGATTTCATTATTTATATGTGAATTGTATGTTATTTATAAAAAGTGCGCCAAAAACATAGATCCTCCTGTTTGTGTGACGGTTTTGACGTCACATGGGCAGCAACACCCACTAATTGTTACATGACTGTCAGAGTATATAAGATCTGTTTAAGAGGATGATGGCATCCCTGATGAAGGTGCCAGGTGGGCACTGAAACGCGTAGGAGGTGAATAAAGAAGGCTTGGATCAAAACTTCGTCTTGGGTCTTCCTTGATGCTTCTGGCAGCGCGGACCGCAACACACCTTTTTTTCCTGAAATTCCAGGAGAACAGACTTGGAACCTGAGCTCCCCGTCGGTGTGTCTGTGATACGGCATGTAGCTACAGTCACCTCAGAGCCGACTCTCTGGTCCCAGCCTAGCCTTCAGTGTCCCTATATTGCAGGGGATCACCAGGCTCTTTCCTACCTGTGTAACTATGGCGTACATAGGGGATCCTTCCCTCTGGTTGTCCTCTGGCACCGCTGCCGTTTTCCTCGGACCCAGCTGCACTGGTCTGGTCTTTCCCCTTCCCTTATATATAGTGATATATTGTATACAGCAGAGTGTGTATGTGTCCTGTATATAGAGATATATTGTATACAGCAGAGTGTGTGTGTGTCCTGTATATAGAGGTATATTGTATACAGCAGAGTGTGTGTGTCCTGTATATAGAGGTATATTGTATACAGCAGAGTGTGTGTGTGTCCTGTATATAGAGATATATTGTATACAGCAGAGTGTGTGTGTGTCCTGTATATAGAGGTATATTGTATACAGCAGAGTGTGTGTGTGTCCTGTATATAGAGGTATATTGTATACAGCAGAGTGTGTGTGTCCTGTATATAGAGATATATTGTATACAGCAGAGTGTGTGTGTGTCCTGTATATAGAGATATATTGTATACAGCAGAGTGTGTGTGTGTCCTGTATATAGAGGTATATTGTATACAGCAGAGTGTGTGTGTCCTGTATATAGAGATATATTGTGTACAGCAGAGTGTGTGTGTCCTGTATATAGAGGTATATTGTATACAGCAGAGTGTGTGTGTGTGTCCTGTATATAGAGGTATATTGTATACAGCAGAGTGTGTGTGTCCTGTATATAGAGGTATATTGTATACAGCAGAGTGTGTGTGTGTCCTGTATATAGAGGTATATTGTATACAGCAGAGAGTGTGTGTGTCCTGTATATAGAGGTATATTGTATACAGCAGAGTGTGTGTGTGTCCTGTATATAGAGGTATATTGTATATAGCAGAGTATGTGTGTGTGTCCTGTATATAGAGGTATATTGTATACAGCAGAGTGTGTGTGTGTCCTGTATATAGAGATATATTGTATACAGCAGAGTGTGTGTGTCCTGTATATAGAGGTATATTGTATACAGCAGAGTGTGTGTGTGTCCTGTATATAGAGGTATATTGTATACAGCAGAGTGTGTGTGTTCCTGTATATAGAGGTATATTGTATACAGCAGAGTGTGTGTGTCCTGTATATACAGGTATATTGTATACAGCAGAGTGTGTGTGTGTCCTGTATATAGAGGTATATTGTATACAGCAGAGTGTGTGTGTGTCCCTGTATATAGAGTATATTGTATACAGCAGAGTGTGTATGTGTCCTGTATATAGAGGTATATTGTATACAGCAGAGGTGTGTGTGTCCTGTATATAGAGGTATATTGTATACAGCAGAGTGTGTGTGTGTCCTGTATATAGAGATATATTGTATACAGCAGAGTGTGTGTGTCCTGTATATAGAGATATATTGTATACAGCAGAGTGTGTGTGTGTCCTGTATATACAGGTATATTGTATACAGCAGAGTGTGTGTGTCCTGTATATAGAGATATATTGTATACAGCAGAGTGTGTGTGTGTCCTGTATATAGAGGTATATTGTATACAGCAGAGTGTGTGTGTGTCCTGTATATAGAATATATTGTATACAGCAGAGTGTGTGTGTGTCCTGTATATAGAGGTATATTGTATACAGCAGAGTGTGTGTGTGTCCTGTATATACAGGTATATTGTATACAGCAGAGTGTGTGTGTCCTGTATATAGAGATATATTGTATACAGCAGAGTGTGTGTGTGTCCTGTATATAGAGGTATATTGTATATAGCAGAGTGTGTGTGTGTCCTGTATATACAGGTATATTGTATACAGCAGTGTGTGTGTCCTGTATATAGAGGTATATTGTATACAGCAGAGTGTGTGTGTGTCCTGTATATAGAGGTATATTGTATACAGCAGAGTGTGTGTGTGTCCTGTATATAGAGATATATTGTATACAGCAGAGTGTGTGTGTGTCCTGTATATAGAGGTATATTGTATATAGCAGAGTGGTGTGTGTGTCCTGTATATAGAGGTATATTGTATACAGCAGAGTGTGTGTGTCCTGTATATACAGGTAAATTGTATACAGCAAGAGTGTGTGTGTCCTGTATATAGAGGTATATTGTATACAGCAGAGAGTGTGTGTGTCCTGTATATAGAGGTATATTGTATACAGTAGAGTGTGTGTGTCCTGTATATAGAGGTATATTGTATACAGCAGAGGTGTGTGTGTGTCCTGTATATAGAGGTATATTGTATACAGCAGAGTGTGTGTGTGTCCTGTATATAGAGGTATATTGTATATAGCAGAGTGTGTGTGTGTCCTGTATATACAGGTATATTGTATACAGCAGAGTGTGTGTGTGTCCTGTATATAGAGGTATATTGTATACAGCAGAGTGTGTGTGTGTCCTGTATATAGAGGTATATTGTATACAGCAGAGTGTGTGTGTGTCCTGTATATAGAGATATATTGTATACAGCAGAGTGTGTGTGTCCTGTATATAGAGATATATTGTATACAGCAGAGAGTGTGTGTGTCCTGTATATAGAGGTATATTGTATACAGCAGAGTGTGTGTGTCCTGTATATAGAGGTATATTGTATACAGCAGAATGTGTGTGTGTCCTGTATATAGAGGTATATTGTATACAGCAGAGTGTGTGTGTCCTGTATATTAGAGGTATATTGTATACAGCAGAGTGTGTGTGTGTCCTGTATATAGAGGTATATTGTATACAGCAGAGTGTGTGTGTGTCCTGTATATAGAGATATATTGTATACAGCAGAGTGTGTGTGTCCTGTATATAGAGATATATTGTATACAGCAGAGAGTGTGTGTGTCCTGTATATAGAGGTATATTGTATACAGCAGAGTGTGTGTGTCCTGTATATAGAGGTATATTGTATACAGCAGAGTGTGTGTGTGTCCTGTATATAGAGGTATATTGTATACAGCAGAGTGTGTGTGTGTCCTGTATATACAGGTATATTGTATACAGCAGAGTGTGTGTGTGTGACCCTGACTCCTCCCACACATGATCACATGACTGTGACATCAGCACAGGTCCTGTAAGCACAGTGTTGTGTGTAGTTTGCAGTGTAATCCCGGGTGACAGCGGAGGGTGAGACTCTGCTCCTGTTACATTGTGGCCCTTGTTGTTCTGTGTTATTTCCTGGGACTGTTGGATCCAGTAAAGTCTTCCCATTGTGCGGTTCCTCCCTGTGTTGTCTGAGTCGTGTTCTGCCCACGGTTTAGGAGTTCCGCCGTTCAGTGGGATGAGCCCTGGTCCATGCGCTCTGTCTAAAGGCTTCCGGGCCAGCGGACGAGACCCCCCTGCCCCCCGTGTCTTCACACACCCTTCAGGCCAGTGCTCCTCCTGAGGACAAAGCTTAGGGTCTCTGGTAGGATAAAGGCGCTGTGCTATGGCTGCTCTTATCAGACTCGGCTTTATTGGCTTCAATTTAGTTCCTCTGCCGAATCCCAAACATTGAGGAACATTGAATACAGGATCCAAAATCATGTCCCAAACACATCTGTTAACATAAAGATAAAATTCCTGAAATAATTGTTGGGTTGGGACCACCTACTGATCCTAAGATTAAGGGGGTTACACCCCGGGTGCAGCGCTGCGTCCCACTGAACTGTTTATTGATTCTGGTGGTTGGAGCCGCTGTGCAGGGAAACAGTGAAGGGGACGCAGCGGTGATCAGAGCCGCGACTCTCATGATCAGTGGAGGATCCAGAGCTCAGATCCCCGCTGATCACTAAGAGGCAGCATGTCCTAGCGATATCCCATCTCCTTATTATCCCAGTAATTGTATTATTATATAGCGATATCCCATCCCCTTATTATCCCCAGTAATTGTATTATTATATAGTGATATCCCATCCCCTTATTATCCAGTAATGGTATTATTATATAGTGATATCCCATCCCTTATTATCCCCAGTAATTGTATTATTATATAGTGATATCCCATCCCCTTATTATCCCCAGTAATTGTATTATTATATAGTGATATCCCATCCCCTTATTATCCCCAGTAATTGTATTATTATATAGTGATATCCCATCCCCTTATTATCCCAGTAATTGTATTATTATATAGTGATATCCCATCCCCTTATTATCCCCAGTAATTGTATTATTATATAGTGATATCCCATCCCCTTATTATCCCAGTAATTGTATTATTATATAGTGATATCCCATCCCCTTATTATCCCCAGTAATTGTATTATTATATAGTAATATCCCATCCCCTTATTATCCCAGTAATTGTATTATTATATAGTGATATCCCATCCCCTTATTATCCCCAGTAATTGTATTATTATATAGTAATATCCCATCCCCTTATTATCCCCAGTAATTGTATTATTATATAGCGATATCCCATCCCCTTATTATCCCCAGTAATTGTATTATTATATAGTGATATCCCATCCCCTTATTATCCCCAGTAATTGTATTATTATATAGCGATATCCCATCCCCTTATTATCCCAGTAATTGTATTATTATATAGTGATATCCCATCCCCTTATTATCCCCAGTAATTGTATTATTATATAGTGATATCCCATCCCCTTATTATCCCCAGTAATTGTATTATTATATAGTGATATCCCATCCCCTTATTATCCCCAGTAATTGTATTATTATATAGTGATATCCCATCCCCTTATTATCCCCAGTAATTGTATTATTATATAGTGATATCCCATCCCCTTATTATCCCCAGTAATTGTATTATTATATAGTAATATCCCATCCCCTTATTATCCCCAGTAATTGTATTATTATATAGTGATATCCCATCCCCTTATTATCCCCAGTAATTGTATTATTATATAGTGATATCCCATCCCCTTATTATCCCCAGTAATTGTATTATTATATAGTGATATCCCATCCCCTTATTATCCCCAGTAATTGTATTATTATATAGTAATATCCCATCCCCTTATTATCCCCAGTAATTGTATTATTATATAGTGATATCCCATCCCCTTATTATCCCCAGTAATTGTATTATTATATAGTGATATCCCATCCCCTTATTATCCCCAGTAATTGTATTATTATATAGTGATATCCCATCCCCTTATTATCCCCAGTAATTGTATTATTATATAGTGATATCCCATCCCCTTATTATCCCCAGTAATTGTATTATTATATAGTGATATCCCATCCCCTTATTATCCCCAGTAATTGTATTATTATATAGTAATATCCCATCCCCTTATTATCCCCAGTAATTGTATTATTATATAGTGATATCCCATCCCCTTATTATCCCCAGTAATTGTATTATTATATAGCGATATCCCATCCCCTTATTATCCCCAGTAATTGTATTATTATATAGTGATATCCCATCCCCTTATTATCCCCAGTAATTGTATTATTATATAGTGATATCCCATCCCCTTATTATCCCCAGTAATTGTATTATTATATAGTGATATCCCATCCCCTTATTATCCCCAGTAATTGTATTATTATATAGCGATATCCCATCCCCTTATTATCCCCAGTAATTGTATTATTATATAGCGATATCCCATCCCCTTATTATCCCCAGTAATTGTATTATTATATAGCGATATCCCATCCCCTTATTATCCCCAGTAATTGTATTATTATATAGCGATATCCCATCCCTTATTATCCCAGTAATTGTATTATTATATAGCGATATCCCATCCCCTTATTATCCCAGTAATTGTATTATTATATAGTGATATCCCATCCCCTTATTATCCCAGTAATTGTATTATTATATAGTGATATCCCATCCCCTTATTATCCCAGTAATTGTATTATTATATAGTGATATCCCATCCCCTTATTATCCCAGTAATTGTATTATTATATAGCGATATCCCATCCCCTTATTATCTCCAGTAATTGTATTATTATATAGCGATATCCCATCCCTTATTATCCCAGTAATTGTATTATTATATAGTGATATCCCATCCCCTTATTATCCCCAGTAATTGTATTATTATATAGTGATATCCCATCCCCTTATTATCCCAGTAATTGTATTATTATATAGTGATATCCCATCCCCTATTATCCCCGTAATTGTATTATTATATAGTGATATGCCATCCCTTATTATCTCCAGTAATTGTATTATTATATAGTGATATCCCATCCCCTTATTATCCCAGTAATTGTATTATTATATAGCGATATCCCATCCCTTTATTATCCCCAGTAATTGTATTATTATATAGTGATATCCCATCCCCTTATTATCCCAGTAATTGTATTATTATATAGCGATATCCCATCCCCTTATTATCTCCAGTAATTGTATTATTATATAGTGATATCCCATCCCCTTAATATCCCCAGTAATTGTATTATTATATAGTGATATCCATCCCCTTATTATCCCAGTAATTGTATTATTATATAGTGATATCCCATCCCCTTATTATCCCCAGTAATTGTATTATTATATAGTGATATCCCATCCCCTTATTATCCCAGTAATTGTATTATTATATAGTGATATCCCATCCCCTTATTATCCCAGTAATTGTATTATTATATAGTGATATCCCATCCCTTATTATCCCCAGTAATTGTATTATTATATAGTGATATCCCATCCCTTATTATCCCCAGTAATTGTATTATTATATAGTGATATCCCATCCCCTTATTATCCCAGTAATTGTATTATTATATAGTGATATCCCATCCCCTTATTATCCCAGTAATTGTATTATTATATAGTGATATCCCATCCCCTTATTATCCCAGTAATTGTATTATTATATAGTGATATCCCATCCCCTTATTATCCCCAGTAATTGTATTATTATATAGTGATATCCCATCCCCTTATTATCCCAGTAATTGTATTATTATATAGTGATATCCCATCCCCTTATTATCCCAGTAATTGTATTATTATATAGTGATATCCCATCCCCTTATTATCCCCAGTAATTGTATTATTATATAGTGATATCCATCCCCTTATTATCCCCAGTAATTGTATTATTATATAGTGATATCCCATCCCCTTATTATCCCAGTAATTGTATTATTATATAGTGATATCCCATCCCCTTATTATCCCAGTAATTGTATTATTATATAGTGATATCCCATCCCCTTATTATCCCCAGTAATTGTATTATTATATAGTGATATCCCATCCCGTTATTATCCCAGTAATTGTATTATTATATAGTGATATCCCATCCCCTTATTATCCCAGTAATTGTATAATTATATAGTGATATCCCATCCCTTATTATCCCAGTAATTGTATTATTATATAGTGATATCCCATCCTTTATTATCCCAGTAATTGTATTATTATATAGGATTCTTTAGGATCTTACATGGGTTCACCTTCTTCTGATTCAGGTCTCTACAATATCGGATCCTCTCGGCTGATATCTTCTATATAAGAGAATTCTCCTGATTCACCTGTGAAGGATGGATAGATCCAGAGATGGAGAGATGGTGGAGAGTATACTGAATATCACCCTAGAGATCCTCTTCCGGATTACTGGAGAGGTGATGTGACCTCATCACAATCTCTGACATCATTCTCCTCTATTGTAATAACATGTCTGTAGTGATATCTATTACTGTGTCTCCATACTCAGGATTACACAGTGGTGAAGAAGACCCTACTGATCGCTGTCAGGACCCAGTATCTGATGGATGGGGAGGACCCCTGAGCCCAATCCCGGGGTCTCCACCGCACCCGCGGATACATGAGGACATCAATGAGCAGAAGATCCTAGAACTCACCTACAAGATGATTGAGCTGCTGACTGGAGAGGTGACAGTGCTGGGAATGCTGGGACATTATACAGTAACGCTATGAAGGGATCGGGGGATGACAATGGTATCATTGTATGTGTCAGGTTCCTATAAGGTGTCAGGATGTCGCCGTCTATTTCTCCATGGAGGAGTGGGAGTATCTAGAAGGACACAAGGATCGGTACAAGGACGTCATGATGGAGGATCACCAGCCCCGCACATCACCAGGTAATAGACACCACTGAATACACACATCTGTTATAGGGGGGGGTGCTGCTTTAGAAGGATATAAAATGAATAATGAGATTCCCCTTCCTGAGCCCCCACTGCTCGCTCCATGGTCATGTGATTCTGGCCATCAAACACTAGAACAGCAGCGGTGATGTGTTTGTTGGTCACGGCTGCGGCCGATGATGAGACGTCTCTGCTTCCTCCATTGTAGCACACAGCACCGGCGCTTGTGTCCTGGATGCAGAGTGTCTGATCACAGGCTCCTCCATATTAATGACGGGAGCGGTGTGTGATCAGAGGATACGGCCTGTCGTCATAGAAGGATGGATTAATTTCCTTATGTGTTTCCTGCAGTAAGAACCAGTAAGAGGACGACACCAGAGAGACATCCCGGACCTCAGGACTGCTCACCGGATCATCAGGTCGGTGGATTTATATGGAAGATGTGCAGCTATTTGCTGTAATGTGATTTTTGCTCGTCCTGCTGATTAAAGGGATATTCCCAAAACAACAAGATATTCTGACCACTGGGATCTCCATCGATCCTAAGATTGGGGCTCTGTAACCCCGAGAATGTGGCTCTGCAGCCCAGTCTACAAAGAGCAAATGTGCACATGCTCAACCTCCGCTTTATTCATTGTCAATGTGACTGTGAAGTGCAGCGCTCGGCTATTTACATCAGTCCCATAGACAATGAATGGAGCAGAGGCCGAGCATGAGCACCTTCCCTTTCTCAGTATGGAGCTGCAGAGCCGCATTCTCAGGATCTCTGGATCAGCTGGGGGTCCCAGCAGTCGCCCCCGCCAATCTACAATGGATAGGGGATAACTTGCTTTTGGGGGGAAATAACCCTTTAATGATCTTTTCTGCTCATCTCTTCATTCCATGTGACTTGTCCAAGTATCTGGTCACATTTATCCTATTTGTTTCACAGCTTGTGAATGGGGATGAAGTTCTGAACCATTGTAACACTCCAGACATAATGGTAAAAGAAGAGAAATATGTGAGCGGTGATGAGCAGAGGAACGAGGAGATTCCTACAGATAACGGCTCAGGTGAGGAGGAAATGCAGATTATGGTTTTGACTTCTCCATTGGATGTAACAGTTTTATATTGAATTTGGTAAAGTGGATCTCTTACCAGATTTCACTTTCACCAGATAATCCACCTACCTTATTAAATAGATCTGTTAGACCAGAAGAAACAGATATACTTTATTCTTTTAAACTGATAATCAGAATGACTGTAATATTCTGATATTACATTGATCATTTTGAGCTCCAGCTGGACTCATGATCTGCTCATGTGAAATCCATTGTGATCTGGAATTTCACAGTAAGTTCACCAGCCTCATCAGGTCTCAGGTGAGCTCTAGGCTGCCACAATAAAAGGCCGCTCTACAATGTGCAGTTTTATCACACAGCACAATGCACAGATGTGGCAGGTATGAGGGAGCGTGCAGTTGGCAGCTGACTGCAGGAATGTCACCTGTTACCGTGAATTGAATGATCATTTCTCTACCATAAGTCGTCTCCAAAGGCGTTTCAGAGAATTTGGCAGAACATCCAACAGCCTCACAATCACAGACCACATGTAACCACACCAGCCCAGGACCTCCACATCCAGCATCTTCACCTCCAAGATCGTACGAGACCGACAACCCGGCAGCGGCTGCAACGATTGGTGCATAACCAAAGAATTTCTGCACAAACTGTCAGAAGTGTCTCAGGGAAGCTCATCTGCAGCTCATCGTCCTCATCAGAGTCTCCACCTGACTGCAGTTTGTTTCGTAACTGACTTAACTGTGCAAATGCTCACATTCGATGGTGTCTGGTACGTTGGGGAGATGTTCTCTTCACAGTTTAATATTGGTTTTCACGGTACAGGGTGGATGGTAGACTGCGTGTAGGATGAGTATTTTGCTGATGTCAGCATTGTAAATTGGGTGGCTCATGATGGAGGAAGGATTATGGTATGGGCAGGCGAACAAACGCAAGTATATTTTATTGATAACATTTTGAATGCACAGAGACATTGTGATGAGATCCTGAGGCCATTGTAGATCCATTCATCCACGACCATCCCCTCATGTTGCAGCATGATAATGCACGGCCCCAGGTTACAAGGATCTGTACACAATTCCCGGAAGCTGAAAACATCCCAGTTCTTGTATGGCCGCATACTCCCCGGACATGTCACCCATTGAGCATGTTTGGGATGCTCTGGATCGGCGTATACGACAGCGTGTTCCAGTTCCTACCAATATCCAGTAACATCACACAGCCATTGAAGAGGAGCGGACCAACATCCCACAGGCCACAATCAACAACCTGATCACCTCTATGTGAAGGAGATGTGCTGCACTGTGTGGGGTAAATGGGGGTCACTCCAGATACTGACTGGTTTTCTGACCCTCCAATACTGTAAAACTGCAGCTTTTATTGTGGCCAGTCTAAGGTGCACCTGTACAATAATCATGTGTGTAATCAGTGTCGAGTCCCAGGCCCAGGGGTACTCAGGTATCAGGCTGGGTGGGTGCTTTCACGGGGATGTCACGGGTGGCAGCGCTTGAGCCCGTGGCCTGGTGACACTTCAAAAGGGGTGTCCTGTGCAGGGGATTAGAGTTTGTCATGTGACGTCACCTGTAGAACTGGTGATGGGTCACCAGCGCCGCCACAGTCCTCCGGAGGTCGATGGTAATACGGCTGAGATGGCAAAGCTCCCTACAGGTGGAGCTGGTCCTCCGGGGCAGTAATCCTGTAAGCAAACAGTTTGATGGAGATAACCACACACAGGCAAAGTCACTTTCTCCGGGTACTTTACTGTAAATAATCAGTAGCAGATACAGAGCTTACAGTTCAGCAACAGTTGTTAAAGTAACAGGTAGCTCTATGGGTGGCTGCAAGTGGATATCAGGTGGTATGGTGGGACCTGTGGTATACCTTAGTTGACGAACCCGTGTCGTTTCTTGCCTGCCTAGGATAAGTCTATACCCAATGGCTTCGTGTAGGTAGACTTGTGGTTCCCTCCCTTGTGGTGAGGAAGCAAGCAGACCGCTCCGTCTGGCAGGGTGCTGTGGTGATAAACGGACCACAGCAGCCGGTTGCCGACTGCAAAGATAGACCTTGGCCGGATCCTCGGGCCTGGTGTTCCCGTGGTGGACTGGAAAATCCCCTGGAGTATGGTCGCTCTACGCAAGGGTTCCCCTTTCTCTCTAGGGCCCAGACTTCTCGCGTCGGGTGCCCTCTTTCAGGATCCCCTCAGGACCCTCTTTCTCCTTTCCTCTACGCTGGTCCGGGTAACCCTTCCGCCTCGCTCCACACTCTTTTCCAACTGTCCCGACTCCTCTCCTCCTCAGACTAGCCACTCTTTGTTTCCCCTAGAGGTGAATATATCTTCCTCCTGGGTAACCTCCCACCACTATGCTAATGTGGGATTGCAGGAATGGGTCCCACCCACCAACCTAGGGTCCACTTTTATGGGTGCAATGCCCCACTGTGACGCCTGACTACGTGGGGCGCCACATCAGCATCTTGATATGCCGCACCTGTGAGGAGGATGGATTATCTCAGCAAAGCAGAAGAAGAAGAGCTCACTAACACAGATATAGACACATTTGTGAACAATTTATGAAAGAAAAATGCCTTTTGTGTTCATAGAAAAAGTCTTCGATCTTTGACTTCAGATCATGAAAAATGGGAACAAAAACACAAGTGTTGGGTTTATATTATTGTTCAATGTATATTTCATGCCGGCCCGAGTACAGCCACAATAATTAATATGAGGTATAGAATTATTTATCTGTCGTAATCATGGTGCTACTTATTAACACTAATTCTGTTACTTCCTCTTACATAAGGGGTAATATAATCCCAATATTAGACTGGGAGATAACACTGAGGACCCAGGCAGATCCTCTCCCATCCCACCAGTTGGGAATTCTTGGTCAAAGATTAGAACATTTTTTATAATAATTTTTCTTTCAATAGTAATAATAAAAGTTAAATATTAATATCATGTATTCACATTCTTTATCGGCTCCTTTCCTTTATTATCTTACCCAGTGGTGTACACTACAGGGTGGGCCATTTATATGGATACACCTAAATAAAGTTGGATCCAAAATGGCTGACTTCAAAATGGCCGCCATGGTCACCACCCATCTGTAAAAGTTTTCCCCCTCCCATATACTAATGTGCCACAACCAGCTAGTTGATATCACCAACCGTTCCCATATTATTTAGGTGCATCCCTATAAATGGACCACCCTGTATAATATGACCATATATACAGGAGGGGGTATTCACACTGCCATGTTTATAAAGAGCTGAATATCTTCCTCCCTCTCCGGCTATGTCAGCCCCGGCTCTGGGAATATCACATGTATATATGAGAGATGATTGCACCACAGACACTTATTTATTCCAAGTAGACAAAGAGCTGGAAAATCTGGATTCTCAACCCGAATTATTCCAATGAAATGATATATTACCTCTCATTCTATATTCTGCATTATCCTTTTTTTTTACTTCTTCCCGCCAAAACTCGTTTTCATTTTTTTTGCTCTTTTGTTATTTTCTCCTCTTCTTTCAGGACCCAGAACCTTTCTCTATATTCCTGGTGACATAACTATATGAGGGTTGGTTTATGTGGGACAAGTTGCAGTTTTGAATGAAAAGTTCCTATACATTGTACTGGAAGGGGGGGGTGAATTAGAGAATATTCCCTCATTTCTGTTTACTTTATTTAATGGTAAATATGAGGTTAAGCTATGACTCTTCAGGTCAGTACGATCACAGCGACACCAATCCTAAATAGTTTCAGACATTTGTAAAAGAAAAAAATACTTTTCCTTAAAGGGAACCTGTCACCCCAAATCACCCTTGTAAGCTGTAAATACATGTCCCTGAAGCATTACACTACAGTCCTACACATCCCTTTGTGGTGTTTTAGTTCAATATGAAAGTGCACTTTAGTCGTTTGCAAACTTACTAAATCCATGCCAGTGGGGCGTTCCCAAGCCTCCTTGTCTGCGAGGCGGTTCCCCTGTGTGCCGCTGTATTACGCCCTAATGGGCGTTTTTTCAAACTTTCTAGCGCGGGCACGATTCATAATCTCGTGCCCGCATCGTCACGGTCATGTGATGCCGTGACGCGTCATTTCCGGGCGGCTGGGTCGCTGCTGTCTGACGCGCACCGGCCGACTTCAGCAAGCGATCTGCGCATGCGCTGAAGTTGGCCAGTGCGCGTCAGACAGCAGCGACCCAGCCGCCCGGAAATGACGCGTCACGGCATCACATGACCGTGACGATGCGGGCACGAGATTATGAATCGTGCCCGCGCTAGAAAGTTTGAAAAAACGCCCATTAGGGCGTAATACAGCGGCACACAGGGGAACCGCCTCGCAGACAAGGAGGCTTGGGAACGCCCCACTGGCATGGATTTAGTAAGTTTACAAACGACTAAAGTGCACTTTCATATTGAACTAAAACACCACAAAGGGATGTGTAGGACTGTAGTGTAATGCTTCAGGGACATGTATTTACAGCTTACAAAGGTGATTTGGGGTGACAGGTTCCCTTTAATCTGTGTGAGGCTGTTTTTTGTGTGACGGACTGATGTTAGTAAAATTGCATCATGCTTTTAAAGTTTTATTCCTAAATAATCAAATTAGATTCATTTTTTGTCAGATGACTGTAATAGGAGCGTGGAGGGACGTCTGATGTCAGATATTAAGGCAGAAAATCCTGATCTCTCACAAGCTACACATGAAGAACATGCCATTGTCCCAGATATACCCTCATCTTCTGAATCATCACAGACTGAAAAGCAAAGTACAATTCAGAGGGGTATGAAATATCCAGCAGCTCACAAAGGAAATGAACCATTTTCATGTTCAGAATGTAAAAAATGTTTTAGCAAGAAATCTATTCTTGTTAACCATCAGAGAAGTTGCACACCAGACAAGCCATATTCTTGCCCAGAATGTGAGAAACGTTTTCCATATCAATCACGTCTTCTTAGACATCAGAGAAGTCACACAGGTGAGAAGCCATATTCATGTTCAGAATGTGGGAAATGTTTTACAAGTAAATCAAATCTTATTATACATGAGAGAAGTCACACAGGGGAGAAGCTGTATGGATGTTCAGAATGTGGGAAATGTTTTACAAGTAAATCAGATCTTATTATACATGAAAGATGTCACACAGGTGAGAAACCATATGCATGTACAGAATGTGGGAAATGTTTTACAACAAAATCATATCTTATTATACATGAGAGAAGTCACACAGGTGAGAAGCCGTATGGATGTTCAGAATGTGGGAAATGTTTTACAACTAAATCAAATCTTATTATACATGAGAGATTTCACACAGGTGAGAAGCCGTATGGATGTACAGAATGTGGGAAATGTTTTATAACTAAGTCAAATCTTATCATACATGAGAGAAGTCACACAGGTGAGAAGCCGTATGGATGTAAAGAATGTGGGAAATGTTTTACAACTAAATCATATCTTATTATACATGAGAGAAGTCACACAGGTGAGAAATGTTTTTCAGGGGAAAAAACATTTTCATGCCCAGAATGTGGGAAATGTTTTATATGTAAATCAAATCTTATTACACATGAGAGAAGTCACACAGGTGAGAAGCCGTATGAATGTACAGAATGTGGGAAATGTTTTACACATAAATCATATCTTATTATACATGAGAGATGTCACACAGGTGAGAAGCCGTATGGATGTTCAGAATGTGGGAAATGTTTCAATCAGAGAGCACATCTTCTTAGTCATCAGAAAAGTCACACAGGTGAGAAGCCGTATGGATGTACAGAATGTGGGAAATGTTTTACACATAAATCCAATCTTACTATACATGAGAGTAGTCACACAGGTGAGAAGCCATACGGATGTACAGAATGTGGGAAATGTTTTATACGTAAATCAGATCTTGTTATCCATCAGAAAAGTCACACAGGTGAGAAGCCATATGGATGTTCAGAATGTGGGAAATGTTTTACACGTAAATCACATCTTGTTAAACATCAGAAAATTCACACAGGAGATCCAAGATGGCCGCCGGCACATGTGGAGGTGCCTGTTAGAGCTCCTGACTATAGTCCCACAATCCAGGCCATCCAGCTTCAAAACGTCCCCCAGACCACCGTAACCTCTCATCCAGAGACCAGAGAACTTATCAGAGCCAGACAGTGGGATCTTGACCCTTCCAGAGGACTAACAGCAGCTGAAAAGATCACTCCAATACAGGGACCTGCACATACTCAACGTCGCTGACCTCAGTCTGGTCTGTGCCAATCTTCCCCCTGCTGTATTATTGCCCAAATGGCTCCAGGAGGTGACCCATCTTGTTAAGACCACGTTGCCTGGGCCTTCTATACCCCATCTACGGAAACCTGGTGAGTGCCACAATCCTAGGGGGCCCCCGGGACTGGTAAGACTCCGCCATCCCCCTCCTCCCTCTGGGTGAGTAAAAGCTGTCCGCTTACCTGAGCGACCGATTTGTTCCACGGAGCTAGTGATGGGACGATCTGCCCATGGCGAGACTCCCAGGTGACTGAGCAGATGGGTGAGACCTGGGCGCCGAGCTGTGGCCCTCCTGACTGGGATCTGGGGGGTCACTTCGGTGGATGACTGATTCCACTTCCGGGCGAGACCACGGGATAGAGTTGGAAGCGGTGCGGCTGGAATGATTGAGGGAAGGTCTTGCCCCCTGTCTTCCAGTGACAGAGTGAAGAACATTAACTATCTGATGTCAGAGAGGAGATCAGTGGGGACGGAGAGGAAGTACATTTAAAACCCCTGTGTCTCAGGCACCGTATGTATCGGGTGACTATCCTTGTGCTAAATGCTTGCATTCTCCAGCTGACATTTTCCACTGCCTCTGTGATTGCCTGAAGATACGGGAGGTTTGGCATACACTCTTACAACATCTTACTAGTATTTTTGATTCATCTATCGCTCTTTCTCCGGAGTGGGACATCTAATATATAATCAGGCTAACTCACTTCCGTCATATTCGGCGCTGTTTCCGTCGTCGTGTCCGTGGCTGCCTCACAAAGCCTCACTCACAATGGCTTTGCGAGTCTTCACAGAATAGGCTCCACTGTGAGTCAAAGCTTCACTTGCAATGTCCGCGACTCCTGACTCGCTAACAGTTTCTCTCTCTCTCCCTTATCCCGCGCACAGTTTGCACCCTCTCCTCACCTCCTGGACTCCACGTACTCATATATGGCCCCCGCAGCCCCCTGGAAGTGCAGCCTCTCCATGCCTCCTTCAGGTGCCTGCTCAGTGACAAGGAGGAGGAGGAGGCAGCTCCACGAAGAAGCCGACACAGAAGGGAACACAGGAGGGAGGAACGGAGCGAGAGGGGAAAGCAAGCAGGCTCCTGGGGACAACCTCTCCTTACTGAGGTGAACGAACGAGCTGCAGCCAGGTCACAGAGCAGTGTGTGGCACAACAGCTCCCAGCATGCCACACCTATCTCTGTGATTAGAGCTCTGCCTCTGCCCTCCAGCCTCCCCTCTCCTCTCCCTGTCCTCTGACCTCCAGCCTCCGCTCTCCTCTGCCCTCCAGCCTCTGCTCTCCTCTGCCCTCCAGCCTCCGCTCTCCTCTCCCTGTCCTCTGCCCTCCAGCCTCCGCTCTCCTCTCCCTGTCCTCTGCCCTCCAGCCTCCGCTCTCCTCTCCCTGTCCTCTGCCCTCCAGCCTCCGCTCTCCTCTCCCTGTCCTCTGCCCTCCAGCCTCCGCTCTCCTCTCCCTGTCCTCTGCCCTCCAGCCTCCGCTCTCCTCTCCCTGTCCTCTGCCCTCCAGCCTCCGCTCTCCTCTCCCTGTCCTCTGCCCTCCAGCCTCCGCTCTCCTCTCCCTGTCCTCTGCCCTCCAGCCTCCGCCCCCCTTTCCCTGTCCTCTGCCCTCCAGCCTCCCCTGTCCTCTGCCCTCCAGCCTCCCCTGTCCTCTCCCTGTCCTCTGCCCTCCAGCCTCCCTCTTCCCTGTCCTCTGCCCTCCAGCCTCCCCTGTCCTCTGCCCTCCAGCCTCCCCTGTCCTTTGCCCTCCAGCCTCCCCTCTCCCTGTCCCCTGCCCTCCAGCCTCCCCTCTCCTCTCCCTGTCCTCTGACCTCCAGCCTCCGCTCTCCTCTCCCTGACCTCTGCACTCCAGCCTCCCCTCTCCTCTCCTCTCCCTGTCCTCTGCCCTCCAGCCTCCGCTCCCCTCTCCCTGTCCTCTGCCCTCCAGCCTCCGCTCTCCTCTCCCTGTCCTCTGCCCTCCAGCCTCCGCTCTCCTCTCCCTATCCTCTGCCCTCCAGCCTCCCCTCCTCACCCCTCCATATGCAATGTACAGTATGTGTATATATCTGTGTATGTAGGCACTTCCGTCACTTTGTCCGCACTTCCCTCAACTTTCTACACACACATATACACACACACACACACACACTTCGCTATACTTACCACCGGGCCTGCGTCCGCTGCCTAGATCCTCAGTTGACATGTCGCCGCCCCCAAACTACTAGATCCAATATAGCGTCCAAGATGTCTCGCCAAACTACCCGGACGACATATTGAATCCAGTCGTCCGAAGGGCGGCGACATGTCAACTCAGGATCCAGGCGGCGGGGAAGACGCAGGGTCGGTGGTAAGTATAGCGGAGTGTGTGTATGTGTGTCTGTGTGTGTATGTTTGTGCTGACCACTCTGCCAACGCTGCTGCGCTGACCACTCTGCCCACGGCGCTGCGCTGACCACTCTGCCCACGGCGCTGCGCTGACCACTCTGCCCACGGCGCTGCGCTGACCACTCTGCCCACGGCGCTGCGCTGACCACTCTGCCCACGGCGCTGCGCTGACCACTCTGCCCACGGCCCTGCGCTGACCACTCTGCCCACGGCGCTGCGCTGACCACTCTCGCCCACGGCGCTGCGCTGACCACTGCCCACGGCGCTGCGCTGACCACTCTGCCCACGGCGCTGCGCTGACCACTCTGCCCACGGCGCTGCGCTGACCACTCTGCCCACGGCGCTGCGCTGACCACTCTGGCCACGGCGCTGCGCTGACCACTCTGCCCACGGCCCTGCGCTGACCACTCTGCCCACGGCGCTGCGCTGACCACTCTGCCCACGGCGCTGCGCTGACCACTCTGCCCACGCCGCTGCGCTGACCACTCTGCCCACGGCGCTGCGCTGACCACTCTGCCCACGGCGCTGCGCTGACCACTCTGCCCACGGCCCTGCGCTGACCAATCTCACCGCACTCACTGCTAAACTGAGCCACGGCACTCACTGCTAACCACTGAGCCACGGCACTCATTGCTAACCACTGAGCCACCGCACTCACTGCTAACCACTGAGCCACCGCACTCACTGCTAACCACTGAGCCACCGTATACTGTGCTACCCACAGAGCCGCCTGTATACACACAATTCATTTCACCGCACTCCCCTAACTATTAGTAAATAAATTATATATGGATTCTAGACTACCCGATTCTTTAGAATCGGGCCGCCATCTAGTCTTCAATATTCTTCCAATACATTAGCTAACAAGGCTTCCTGTCCATCAGCGCCGCACTTTATTCATCTGGGCGGCAGCCACCCGCAAACCTATCCTACACCTTGGTAGCAGGACACAATCCCTACTACAAGTTTGATTACTACGAAGGTAGCCTGTAGCTTTAAAATGGATTGGGTAGAGTCGTTACTTAATAAAGAAAAACTCACCAAACACTTTTTTCTTACATGGTCTTCTTCTATTAATACCCAGCCACTATCCATACACCAGGCGGTCCAGGGCTGTTTCCAATTTACAGACCGGTACAAGAGGGAGCAGATTCCCGGCAGAGTTCCCGGTAGGCTCGAGTGATATTTTAACACAAGGTTTTTAGCTTATGCCCAAGGAAATGGGGGGAAGGGGGTGTAGGGGGTATAGTTACAATGTACCATCTAATATGCTGCTGTATTGTATTTTTTTCTGTCTTTCATAATGTACTTTGGGCAATGTATGTCATCTTTACTTTTCTTTCAATAAAGACGGTTTTAAAAATAAAAAAAAAGATTTGGCACGGGTGAGAAGCCATATTCCTGCTCATCGTGTGGTAAACGTTTCACAAATAAATCATATTATGTTGTACATGTGAGATATCACACCCAGAACAAAATATGTTCATGTTCAGAGTGTGGGAAATATTGTAACCAGAAATCTTTGTAGTCATCAGAGAAGTCACACAGGGGAGAAGCCGTATTCATGCCCAGAATGCGGGAAATGTTTTAACTCCTTTCTGACCCATGACGTTGCGGAACGTCATGGGTTGGGTCCCGGTGTTTGATGTGAGCTCCTGCGCGGCACTTATATCGAACACCCGACATCTCAGCTGATCTCATCAGCTGAGATGTCGGGCTTCCAGCACCGATCGGATCCGCAATCCGATTGGTACTGTTAACCTCTTGGATCCCACTGTCAATCACTGACAGCGGGATCCAAAACCACCACGGCAGGTATTGCACTGTTCCCCACCTGTATCAGAGATCCCGCCATAAGATCGTGGGATCTCCAGTGCTCACATGACAGCCCTGGGTCCTGGCTTGACCCCGGAAGCTGTCACGGATCACTACCTGTAAATGGTTGGCAAGCGCTGCCAACCACTCACAGTGCTCATTTGTGACAGGTCCCGATGTGCTGCAGCTCATCGGGACCTGTCACAAGCGATCAGACTGTGCAGCAGTGTGCCTCCCTATGGGGGGGTGTAAAATTAAGAATTAATTGTAAAATAAAGTTTTTAAAAATATAAAAAAACAAAAACAAAGTTCAAAGCACCCCCCTTTTCCCCCATTCAAAATAAAAGTATTAAAGAAAAAAATATACATACTTGGTATCGTCGCGTTCTATCAATATATAAAGTCGATTAATGAGATCTGTAAACTGCGTAATAGATAAAAAGGTCCAAACGCCAAAATTACGTTTTTTTTGGTCGCCACAACATTGCTATAAAATGCAAAAACGGGTGATCAAAACAGCGCATCCACCTAAAATTGGTATCATTAGAAATATCAGCTCAGGCCGTGTTGTGTCCCACGAATGGGAACAACCTGTAATGCCTATTCTCTGTATTGTATAGATTTCCTCCAATCAGTAATTCCTTGTTGTTACCGGGTAGATTAGACTGCACTAAGTTTGTCCTTAAGTTGCTCCCTTAGTTGTGTCTGTACAGGACGTCCCCCCTTCTTCCCAGTTTAGTCTGCAGAAGCCATTGCTCAAGACACATGTGTATACCCCTGTACAGATTAATCCTTTTTACCTATCGTTTATTGTGATTAATACAAGATTTGGAATAAAACTACAGCGTTCTCCTGTCTTACTACAGCTGCAGTGGTGATCGAGTTGAAAACTGTCTGTTGCCCCTGATGGGGTAAGTACTGAGCATACAATTATCTAAGGGACTGGTAATTAGAGCGCTTAGATTTACAGCCATCAGATGGGGACAGAACAGTAAAAAGGATTAGCTGTGACCGGGAATTGTATACAGCTCACGATTAGTGATGAGCGAGTACGTTTGTAACTACTCGGTACTCGCACGAGTATCACTGTACTCGGGCTACTCGGCGAGCACCGAGTAATCTCGCGATACGCGTGCTGTGCTCGTGGTCATCATCCCTGCATGTTGGCGCTCTTTAGAGAGCCAGCCCACATGCAGGGATTGGCTGGCAGACCACTGCAATGCCACAGCCTTGTTAGTTGTGGGATTGCAGTGATTGGCCGGCCGCACAGCGTGACCGAGCCTTTATAAGACCCGGCCGTGCTGTGCTCTGCACACAGCGATCCAGACAGTTAGTGCAGAGAGAGTGTCTGCTGAATCAGGGAGAGTTTTGCAGGGCTGCAAACTGGTGACCACAACAGTCCTTCTTAGGTCTAATCTAGGTGGATATAGGCAGGCAGGCAGGCAGGGAGGGTATAGCCAGGTCGGAGTACAGGCTTTCTAGTGACCACAACAGTCATTCTCAGGACAATTCTAGCTGCAGGCAGGCAGGGTATATAGCAATTCCTAGTGACAGTATACCAGCCTTCATCATATCTGGGGCTGGTGTACACAGTCTAAAACAGTCCTGAGAGTGTCAGACCTCTCACAAATTCTCGCTCCTAAAAAGCTGTTAGGTTTTTAGTGCGTGCATTTAAAAACCGCAAGTGTGTGCCCGTCGGTGGCAGCGCACAGGTGCACTTTTGTGTGTTTTGCACAAACTAGGATATAACGCACAAGTACAGTGAATAATACACGTCAGCAGCACGTGATAGTGTCAGACTTCTCACTAATTCTCGCTCCTAAAAAGCTGTTCGCTACTTAGTGCGTGCATTTTCAAACCGCAAGTGTGTGCCCGTTGGTGGCAGCGTACGGGTGCACTTTTGTGTGTTTTGCACAAACTAGGATATAACGCACAAGTAGAGTGAATACATGTCTCCGTCTGTGTCTGACTTAATCTCTAATTGTCGCTCTTAAAAAGCTGGTAGCAATAGCTATAATCTGATTGTCCAGGTAAAACCCATCTGTTGGGACGCCTTCATTTAACTGTGTACCGTCAGCACAGCATTGAAAATGCTCAAGGGCGTTGGCAAGGGACAAGGAAATGGACGTGATGGTGGTGCAGGCAGAGGCCGAGGTCGTGTGCAAGCTCTAATTTCGCCACAACAAAGGGCCACATCTACTCGCTCGCACGTCCTGTCCCAAATTCTTGGGGCTCGCAGCAGTACACCGCTCTTCAACCCAGACCAGTGTCAACAGGTTGTTAGTTGGATAGCGGATAATGCTTCCAGTCAGATTGGCACCACCACAAACACCCTGTCTTCCACACGGTCATGTGTCAGTAGCCGTGATACTGCACCAGACATTCCACAACCTGATCCTCTTTCCTACCACCAGGCCGAGTACACGTCCACGGACATTACTGATCCCACACTTGGACACTCTGAAGAGCTGTTCACGTATCCATTCGCACATTCTGGCCTCTCGCCAGCTCCTGTTGAAGTGGGTCATGAGGAGAGCGTATGTACCGATGCCCAAATATTTGAGCAGCCACGGTCTCACGAAGGCAACGGTGGGAACGTGTCTCAACAAGGGGTGGACGATGATGAGACAGGATTGCCAGGAAGTCAGGAGGAGGAGCAGTGTGCGGAAGAGGAAGACGACGTGGTGGATGATCCAGTAACTGACCCAACCTGGCAGGAGGAGATGCAGAGCGAGGACAGCAGTGCACAGGGGGAGGGAGGCTTAGCATCACAACAGGCAGTAAGAAGCAGGTTGGTGGCCCCAGGCAGAAGTCAGGCAATCGTTCCCCGGAACAACGACAGAAGGTGCCTGTACTAATGTTAGGTCTTCCCGAGTCTGGCAGTTTTTTAAGTTGGCTCCAGATAATTCTAAAAAGGCCATTTGCAACACCTGCCATGCCAGCATCAGCAGGGGTACCAAAACTAGCAGCCTGACCACCACCAGCATGATCATGCACATGTCAGCCAAGCACCCGACTTTGTGGGATGTACAACACAATCGAGGAGCAGTGCTTGCTGATGTCACTGCTACGTCTTCGGGTGCTGTGCGTGCGAGCCAATCCCTGTCGATGCTGCATGCGAACAAGCCTCCTGCCCTGCACCTGTAGTTGCCCACGCAGAAATAAGACCATCATCAAGCACGTCCTTGTCCCAGCACAGCGTTCAGTTATCCATGCACGAAACTTTTGAACGCAGGTGCAAATACGCTGCCAACGCCCCACATGCCACAGTTCTAAATGCTAACATTTCGCGACTGCTTGCGCTGGAAATGCTGCCTTTTAGGCTGGTGGAGACGGAAGTATCCCGCGACCTGATGGTGGCAGCTGTCCCACGTTACTCGGTCCCCAGCTGCCACTATTTCTCGAGGTGTGCCGTCCCCGCATTACATAACCACGTGTCACAAAACATCACACGTGCCCTGAACAACGCTGTTTCAGCCAAAGTCCACCTAACCACAGACACGTGGAGATGTGCTTGTGGGCAAGGCCAGTACATCTCGGTGACGGCACACTGGGTTAATATTGTGGAAGCTGGGACCCAGTCTCAGCGAGGGACGGAACACGTCCTTCCCACACCAAGGATTGCAGGCCCTACCTCAGTCAGGGTTTCACCCAGCACTCTACAGCTCCGGAATGTCATGCTCCTCAGCTTCCTCCTCCTGTGCATCCTCATCCACTTTACCCTCCACACCAGTCCCAAGCTGGAAGCACTGCAGTACTGCTTCGGCAAAGCGGCAACAGGCTGTGCTGAAGCTAATATGCATAGGTGACAAACCCCACAATGCAGAAGAGGTGTGGACAGCTCTGAAACAGCAGGCAGATCACTGGCTAACACCTCTGAACCTAAAGCCAGGAGAAGGTCGTGTGCAACAATGGCCGGAACCTGGTGGCGGCTTTGAGGCGAGGCCAGCTGACACATGTTCCATGCGTGGCCCATGTGCTCAACCTGGTGGTTCACAGGTTTCTAAAATCATACCCAGAGCTGTCTGATCTGCTGGTAAAAGTTCGCCGCCTGTCTGCACATTTTCGAAAGTCACCTACTGCTTCAGCCGACCTTGCCGGCTTTCAGCGCCGTTTGCAGCTTCCGGCTCACAGACTGGTGTGTGATGTCCCCACGCGTTGGAATTCAACTCTGCACATGTTGGTCAGGATTTGTGAGCAGAAGAGGGCAGTTGTTGAGTACCTGCATCACCTAAGCCGTCGGGAAATGGGTCAAACTCCACACATAACACCTGAGAAGTGGAGATGGATGTCCGACCTATGTACCGTCCTCCAAAACTTTGAGGACTCCACAAAGATGGTGAGCGGTGATGACGCCATTATTAGCGTCACCATACCACTTCTCTGCCTTCTAAAACGGTCTCTGCTCAAAACCAAACATGATGCATTGCAGGCGGAGCGCGATGAGTTGGAGCAACAAACAGTAGTGGGTGTGGGTGATGACACACAGCCCAGCCTCATCTCATCACAACGTGCAGTGGAGGACTATGACGAGGAGGAGGAGGAGGAGGATGAAGACATGGAGCAACTCTCTGGCCAAATTGAGGATATGACATGCACACCAGTCATACCCTCGGTTCAGCGTGGCTGGCCAGAGGACAGGGGACATGAGGAGGAGGATGAGGCGGAGGAGGAGGACAGCGTGTTCAGTCATCCTGTTGGTCAGAAGGACACTGAAGTGATGGCTGTTAAGAGTCTGGCGCACAAGGCTGACTTTATGGTAAGCTGCCTGGCTCGTGACCCTCGCGTTAAGAACATCTTGGCCGACAATCATTACTGGTTGGTAACACTGTTAGACCCACGCTACAAGGAGAACTTTATGTCTCTTATTCCTGAGGCGGAGAGGTCAGCCAAAATGCAGCAGTTCCAGAAGGCCATAGTCACGGAAGTAGGCAAAGCATTCGCCTCACAAAACGCTAGCGGCATAGGTCAGGAATCGGTGGACAACCAAGGCGTACGGCCGAGAGGGCACAAGTCCAATCCGCCAGAGGTAGGGGAACAGTCTTTAAAATGTTGGACAGTTTTCTCAGCCCCTCACGTACCACAGCCCCTGAGGTGTGGGGTAGTGCCACAAGAAATGGTAAGTTTGCCCAGATACTGAAGGAGTACCTTGCAGATCGAACAACTGTACTCCGGCATTCCTCTGTGCCTTACAATTATTGGGTATCCAAGCTGGACACGTGGCATGAATTGGCTCTCTACGCATTGGAAGTCCTGGCCTGCCCTGCCGCTAGCGTTTTGTCAGAGCGTGTTTTTAGTGCAGCAGGTGGAATCATTACTGATAAACGCACCCGCCTGTCAACTGAAAATGCTGTAGATTCTTGGACAAAGTGCTTCGGTGTCCGCGCTGCTGCTCCGAGACCAAAGAAACAGACACAGGAATGTCTGGTACAGCTACAGCCTTTATCCAGGATGTTCCCTGAGGAAGGAGCTCGGGAGGAGGCTCCGAAACGCGTCGGAAAATAAAGGCTGTAGCTGTACCAGACATTCCTGTGTCTGTGTTTCTTTGGTCTCGGAGCAGCAGCGCGGACATCGAAGCACTTTGTCCAAGAATCTACATCACGACCACGGTCACCGTTGAGAGTGCGGTCCCTGCAGCAGCTGCTTGTACGCTATTCTACCAGTTGTGGGTTTCACAACTGCTAAAGGTGAGCAATTCCACATCGACAAGTGAAAGTGTTTAATTGAGATAAGACCCTATATGCGCATTCTTTCTTTCACACAACTGAAAATGCTGACAGACTGACTCTGATCAAGATGAACAAGGGTTGGATTGGGCCAGACTTCACCACACCACCAGCAAATAAGAGCGGAATTTAAATTTTCTAACGGGAATTTGCCGTGTACCTCCACTCACCCATGGGTACACACTTCTGGACTTTGGCTAATCGCTGGACTGCTCCTCCTTCTCCTCATACGCCACCATGATGACCATTACAAAAGTTAGGCCGTTGTTTCATGTATACTCCCAGTGGTAAATTTTTTTGCCCATTCTTTCAGAATGGGCATTACAATGACAGGAGAGCCGCTCCTTTACAATGGGCACTTCAGGTTTACAGGCCCTCATGCACGTCTCTATCCAGGGACAATGTGGAGCCTCCCAATTTTTGGCTGCCCTGGCAAAGGGCTATACTGCAATACACCCACTTCCTTACAATGGGCACTTCAGGTTTACAGGCCCTCATGCACGTCTCTATCCAAGGACAATGTGGAGCCTCCCAATTTTTGGCTGCCCTGGCAAAGGGCTATACTGCAATACACCCACTTCCTTACAATGAGCACTTCAGGTTTACAGAACCCTCATGCACGTCTCTATCCAGGGACAATGTGGAGCCTCCCAATTTTTGGCTGCCCTGGCAAAGGGCTATACTACAATACTCCCACTTCCTTACAATGGGCACTTCAGGTTTACAGGCCCCCATGCACGTCTCTATCCAGGGGCATTGGTGAACCTCCCAATTTTGGACTGCCCTGGCAAAGGAAAATACTACAATAGACCCAGTTCCTCAAAATGGGCACATTATGTCAAGAGGCCTTCATGTACGTCTCTTCTCAGGGACATCGGAGTGCCACACAATATTTTAACGTAAAATCTTTCATGCAATCACAAAAAGTAACATACACCAGCTGTATCTCACTACTGAGTATGTGCCCTTAACATTTCCGCCATGAAAATTCTTTTTGGTGTCATTTTGGAAGGTTTTCTGGTGAGTCCGTAAAAATGGCGTAAAACTCGAACAACATTGTTCACAGCTGTGACTTTTGAGTGAGAAATGCTTCCAGGGGTCTTCCCCATGGTGTTGCCATGTCATTTCAGCACTCTTCTGAGACTTTTGTGAAATTTTTAGGGTTTCTACATGCTACCGGGGGTCATTTCATAAAAATACTCGGGTCTCCCATAGGATAACATTGGCTCGGTGCTCGGGCCGAGTACACTAGTATCTTGGGATGCTCGGCCTGAGCATCGAGCACCCGAGCATTTTGGTATTCGCTCATCACTACTCACGATCAGTAAAGAGCCTGTTACCAGGAGCAGCATACTGCATGCAATCCAGAGACAAGATTGCCTAAATAAGACTGATAACAAGCCACAGCATAACTGTACAGCAGTCTGCATGAGCCTGCAAACAGAAAAAAGGTCAGTGAGAGGATAACGCGTCATCAAGAACAGTATACAGGTTATAAATCCTGAGAAGTGATCATCTATAAACTATTGTCAGGCTGCAGTGAATAGACTTGCAATACAGCCTGCATAGATTCTATAAACACATGCTGGTGCCCAGCACAAAACTGATACATTGTAATCCGTCTCCCTGACAACCAGGAGCAGAAAGCCCCCACCCTTGCAATCCTGTGCACAATTCTTGCGATGCAAAGCTCTCATTCACTGCCCATCCTGAATCAACAAGTAGAAATGATGGACTCTCAGTCTAAACGGTTAACCAAACCAACATGGAGAGTTAAACAGAACTTAGAAACAGCCAGAAGTGAACAGCTTATCCACATAACACTACTTTGGCAAAGAGTGATAAAACAAGTCACTGTGTTATCTATGCCAGGTGCTCATGAGCTACCACCAGAGGGAGCCCTAGAACAGCTGTACTCCGCATACCAGTCTTACAAAGGCACTTGTAAAGATTACACCCTTTCCCTGCTGAAGGTAAACACGTCCGAGTCTCTAAAAGAACTCCAGGACTTCCAACAGCTTGATGCTGAACGAGAGTGCACCGTACATGACATCATGAACCAGATTGAAGCAAAAATGGTGCAAACGTCAGAAGTGGCATCTCACAAGTCCAGCTCAAGGCACTCGCTCAAATCGGGCTCATCAAAGTACTCAACCCTCAGTGAGCAGCTTATAAAAGCGCGCATTGAAGCAGAAACCATGAAGGTAGAAGCCGTCATTGCTCAAAGAAAAGCAGAGATAGAAACGAGTGCAGTCATCAAATCAGCACGTAAGAAAACAGTGACTGCACGCAAGAGACATCGAAGCAGAGAAAGCGGAGATGGAAGCAGAGACTGCACGTAAAAAGGCAGAAGTCGAAGTCCTGCAGAGGGAATGTGAACACGCGGCAGCCAAGGCAAGGCTAAAGGTCTTTGAACAAGCTCTAGCTGGGAGCCAAGGAGGCAGCATCAGCACTTATGAACTTGAGACAGAAAAACCCCTTAAGCGCACAAAAGACTATATGCTGAGCCAAGCCAGCGAACCGCCGATCGACACCAACATTTCCGTTGGCGACAACACTTCTTCAGATCATCAAGACGCCGATCCGCCTGCAGTTTCCAGCTTCACTGGTCAGTCCAACGCTCCTCAGACATTCAAATCTGAACCACTTTCACACTTCAGTGCACAGCCCAACCCTGCACCTCAGCAACCCCCATGTGGCAGTGTCCATATGCAACCCAACATGCCGGTTAGTCACTACAGTCCAGACAACTGTTTAGTTCCGGCCCCGCATACAACAGGGACCTTTCACACCAACCAGTTGCTGGTCTAAACGCCTATGCCACTCCGTTCCTTCCCATGTTCCTGAAAGCTACGAACTATGCAACCAGCATCACTCAGTCAGCGAATGTGCCCCCAAGGTCAGAAAGAACAGACTTGTCCGACTTTGCGAGGTACATGATACGCCGAGAACTGATCAACACCAGTCTCACAAGGTTCGACGACCAGCCCGAAAACTACAGAGGGTGGAAGTGTACCTTCAAAACCACAATCAGTGACCTTGACATTACCGCTGCTGAAGAGCTGGATCTGCTACTCAGGTGGCTAGGCCCACAGTCTACTGAGAGAATCAAGAAGCTCAAATCCGTTTACATCACCGACCCAATAACTGGTCTCGCAATCGCATGGGACAGACTAGAGGAAGGGTTTGGCAGTCCCGAAGCTATCGAAGATGCTCTACTCAAACAACTATATGACTTTCCCAAAATATCCGGCAAGGATGCTTCAAGGTACCAAGAACTCAGCGACCTGCTGTCCGAGCTCCAGCTGGCCAAGACAGACACACATCTACCTGGCCTCAGCTAGCTGGACACCACTCATGGGGTGAAACCCATTGTCGCCAAGTTGCCTTACAACGTCCAAGAAAAATGGACTACACGAGGGTCAAACTACAAGAGACAATACCAAGTCTCCTTCCCTCCGTTCTCCTTCTTCTGCAACTTCATCAAGGAGATTGCAGAGTATAAAAACGACCCCAGCTTCTGTTATGAAGAACCCAGTGGACCTGCGTCATCTCCCAAGTACGAGAGTTCACACTCTCACGACAAAAACCGCAGCGGTCCGGTGTCTGCAAAAAAGACTGAAGTTCTGCCTTCACTGACATCAGCGCCAGACAAAGGCAGTGAAGGCAAGAAGGTAGAAGACCCGAACCGCCAGTGTCCTTTCCACAAACTGCCGCATCCCCTGAAGAAATGTATCGGCTTCAGGAAGAAACCACTTCAAGAACGAAAAGGAACTCTTAAAGAAGTTGGAGTATGTTCAGGTGCTGTGCTTCTACCGAACACATTGCTAAGGACTGTGTCATCACCATCAAGTGTATAGAGTGCGACAGCGAAGACCACGTACAAGCGCTCCATCCGTCACAACCTGACTCAGCATCTACGCCTTCTCCGACCACAGGCAATGGCGAGGTGAGTATAGACAAGGCAACTAACCATCTTGCGGTATCTTCATCCTGCACCAAGGTTTGCAGGAGAAGGTCTTCGCGACAAGTCCTGCGCAAAGATTTGCCTGGCAAGGGTGTATCCCGAAGGTCATCCAGAGAAGGCAGTCAAGGTGTACGTCAGCCTGGACGACCAGAGCAACAAATCACTGGCCAGGTCAGAACTCTTCGATTTGCTTGACTTAAAGGGAAACGCCTATTCCTACACCTTGGGCACCTGCAGCGGCGTGACAGAAGCCACTGGAAGAAGGGCCAGTGGCCTCATAATAACTTCTCTCTCCAGCTCCAAGGAGATACCACTTCCAACACTCACAGAATGCAACCACATACCCTTCAACATGGAAGAAATCCCAACACCAGAAGCAGCTCTTCAGTTTCCTCACCTCAAAAACATAGCCAACGAGATACCGGCCCTTGACAACAAGGCAGACTTCTTAATTCTCCTCGGCAGAGACATCATACGACTGCACAAGGCGCACCTACAAATCTTTGGTCAACCTGACGAACCATACGCTCAGCGCCTCGAGCTAGGCTGGGTCATCATCGGTGACGTCTGTAGTGACCAGACAAACAAGCCAAGCAACCTCACTTCTTACAAAACCGTGATCACATCAGACGACCACGACGTGTCTTTTCTGCCGTACCCACATCAGTTCTGGGTAAGGGAGAAGCCAAAGAACACTAGGTGATAAGAACAACCACCTGATAACCCAAACCAGTAACCAGTTTTGTCTTCAAGACGACAACCTTGAGTCAGCAACACTCTACCCCGCAAACCCGGTCAACGACTCACCCTCTCTTCCTGCAAAGACCGAGTTGCCAAGGGAACCGCAGCAAACAACTGCTAAGTTCTCAAACTGTGAAGCCTATCTATATCACAAACCTGGTCAAGCCGAAACCATGCCTGACTTCAGTGCCCAGAGTGAGAGCCCCTCTCTCGACAGCCCACCTCTTACTGAAGGTGCTAGCGTTCTCTCCACGCAACGTAACCTTAGCGCACCACTGGACATTGAACAAGACACGTTCACCTTCCAAGTTTCGCCCTGTAACAAACTTTCTACGAAAGGAGGACACTCGCCCGTTGAAAACAGCATCCAAGATCCTCTTGGGTTCAGGACACCCACCACAGTTCAAGACAGGGTACCGCTGGGACACCTCGCCTTTGAGGGCATCAACAGAAACACTACGTCACCATCGCAGAGACAACACAGGTGGGCGACAGAGAAGAAGTCTCTAAAGGCCATACAGTGACTCCAAGTCTTGCACCATGGTTCTGTAAGGACTCTTTTAGCTGTAACCAAGAGTCAACTCCACATTTCTTATGACACGTCTACAAAGGTGACAGTTGCCGCAGCCTCCAAGAGTAGTACGTCAGAAACCAGCAGCAAGGTACGTCGCAGCTTCATCCTGAACAAGCTAAAGTCCACTTCAAAACTTGCATGTACCGTACCAAGGCTAGAACTCAGTGCTGTTGCGCTAACAGTTGGAGCCAAGAGAGCCACACCTGAACAGTGGCATCTCATCTCTACTAACCTCCAACTAGCTGAGTGGAGAATAAGACTCAGACCAACCTACAGCTCAAACCATGTGTCCCAGATGCCAGCACTGAAGCTGAGGCCCCACACCCTAGACACTCTCCAACCTGGTCATCCATTGTGCAGGCTGACATTCAGTCCAAGTGCATCGCCTGGTGGCTCCTTCAAGCAGGAGTCACTTGAACTGAACTTGTCACTGGACTGTGCCATGGCAGGGAGCGCACCTCCCCCTACCCCTGCTGTACCAGGGCACAAAACTGTTGGTGTCCTACTGAACTCGCAACCTTTCCTTCGAACTAGGACCTTACCGCTGGATTGTTGGGTTGGTGGAAGAGTTGGCATGTTGCGGCTTCCCCAATCCGAAGATGGGTTTGTTGAATATGGACTAAATTTTCTTTTTTTTTTCTATTTTTTCTATTTGCATTTAAGGACCACATTCCACTGCATGTACAGACTTAAATACTGCATTATTGTTTGCATTTTGTGTTCATGTCCCTTCTTCTTGTCATAGGACTCTTACCCACAGTGAACTTAGTGGAACACATAACCCTCCCCCGACCAACTCTCCCAGGAGAGCACCGAGGCCTAGTATTGACCTGGGGTGTGAGAACAGACGCACCTCTATTCTCCAGTAACAATTAGCCACCTCCACCGGAGAGGTAGGAGTAGACTTAACAAAGGCAGAGACAGTAGAACTCAAGTAATTACCTTCACAAAAATTGCCCCAACTACTTCTCTGGACCACTAATCAATAACCAGATTGTGTTTTTTCAGCCAAAGCCCAAGATGATGGGAGTAGGTAGACCCTCCAAGTCGTAGCACAACAGGAAGTCTTTGTGAAGGATCTCTATGCCCAAGTTCACATTGTGGGTATGGTAACATGTTGGCTGCTAATAGAACATTGAGAGCAGTGCTCATGACCACTTTACTTTAAACAATTGCCTCTTTTTCTATGCTCTAATGCACTTTCTGACAATTATAATATGCTTTTGTTTGAGCAATGTACTTGCATAATATGTGTATGATGCTGTTGTAATTTGTGCATAGTGTTACCGTGTTTCCCCGAAAGTAAGGCCCCCCGATTGTAAGGCCGGGTAGGGGTAAAGGGGGGCCTGCTAATGTAAGGCCTCCCCCGATTATAAGGCCGGGTAGGGGGGAGGGGGGTCTTACTATCGGGGAAACACGGGGGGGGGAAGGTTTACATACATACATACATACACACATACAGACACATGCATACACATATATACACACCATACACACCACACACACACATAGCACCGCTTCTTACCGGGTCCGGTGTGGGGTCCCCGATGGTCCTGTGCCGTCCTCTGTGCTCCGGTCCGGTCCCCGAGATGATCCGCTGCCGTCCGCCGTGTTCCGGTGCCGGTCCTAGGCTCCATGGTCCCTGCTCTTCCGGAGTTCAGGCCTAGCTCCGCGCAGGTCATAGTGTGGGCCAATCAGCATAGCGGCGCTGACGTCAGAGGCAAGCGCCCGATGACGCTTGCTTGAGCGCCGCTATGCTGATTGGCCCACACTATGACCTGGGCGGAGCTAGGCCTGAACTCCGGAAGAGCAGGGACCATGGAGCCTAGGACCGGAACACGGCGGACGGCAGCGGATCATCTCGGGGACCGGACCGGAGCACAGAGGACGGCACGGGACCATCGGGGACCCCACACCGGACCCGGTAAGAAGCGGTGCTATGTGTGTGTGTGGTGTGTGTGGTGTGTATGGTGTGTATATATGTGTATATATGTGTATGCATGTGTCTGTCTGTATGTGTGGGAGTGTGTGGATGGATGGATGGTGGGGCCTCCAATGTAAGGCCCCCCCCGAAAGTAAGACAGGGGGCCACTTTTGGCCACAAAAAGAATGTAAGACCCTGTCTTACTTTCGGGGAAACACGGTATGTAAGGGCTTACTTATGAGTACTTATAAGCCTCTTGTTTACATGATTATACCAACATAATATGGACAGGTTAATTATGCCATCTGTACATGATTGTACTAATGTAATATAGACACATTCATTATTTTATCTACAGTATGCATGTTTTAGAAATCCTTCCATGTAATGTGACCTGTGGTGACTTTTTATCTCACCCATTTTTTGCTGCTATCCTCTCCTTTGTGCCTGTGTATTTTTTCCATTTTTTGGGGGGAAAAACTATCACTTGCAATAAAATGTTGCACTTTTTGAGCTTATTATTGTATTTCCTCTTGTTTTCTAGCAAGTTCACATTATATCTGACTTTGGTCAAACTCTTCTGGCCGAGAAAAGCAGAATCAATGGCAAAAATAGAAATGGATCTGTGGTGAATCGGCCACCGAACCTGGCAGCTCCACAGCGCCTCCTGTTAAACCCAGGTCAGTCAGAGAACTGCCTGAGGATAAAGAAGGGCCGCAGCTGCCCTGTCAGTGCTGGTTTATTATGGCATCTCTCAGTGAGTGTGGTATATGCCTCTGATCCACGACCAGGAGCACATATAATAACCTCCACCCCGTCACTGATAGAGACCCTGAATAACCCCAAGCACTAAATGCTGGCACCAGCTCCTCGTTTAATACAACCGGTCTGTGGTCGGCTTATATTGGGTCAGAAACCAACCCAGGTAGCATTGAATGAGCACATGGACGTGGGAATGCTTGATCACAATAAAAGAACAACTCAAGATTAAATTTATATATTTAATCACCTTATTGGTACACTAGATATATTTACAGTTATTAAGATGTTACAAATATTACAGTCAGTTATGCAAATAGAAGGATAAATGGAATACACAGAATTACACACACATGTGATCAGTTACCTTAATGCTGATGGCACCACAAGGGCGGCGTGACGCCAATCTGTTCCTGGGGTATTTTCTGGCTTTGGTGGAATAATTATGCTTCTTCAGAAGAAATACAATATGGAGTTGGGACAGCTGATTTTTATACATTATGGGCTGACCCCTGTCTCCACCCATCTCGCACCTCTGGGCTGTCTCACAACTCCCACCCCTCTGAGTGGGGATATAGATAGCCAAACCGTATTATCTGCTATCTGCCATAGCTTTGTCTGTGAGCATCACAGATGGAAGACATTGCTTACATATTTTCATTTATGATTTTATCTTCGTCTGGATATGAAGTGTGACTATTCTAAGAGCATTCTACTAGCCAATATCACATTTCGATAGCCCACGGTCATCGCACGTTCATGTTAATATAAGTGCTATGACGTCTAGATATGTAGATTTTATATTCAACATCATCACAGGAGGGACGGCTTATGAAATATTAATGTTCTATTCCCAACACCGCTCCATCTGAGTTGAATAAAGTATTTCCTTCCCACTGGCATTACAGGGAAATTGGATTTGTCACTTCTCTGCAAATCCCAGCAGGAGTCTTCCTTTACCTGGCTGCTTCTAGGAAGCTCTATTGTATGCCCTGTTGGATGGCATCTTCATGCTAATTAATCTACCACTTGCCAGAGATAGATTGCCTCTGACTACCAAGGATGGGTGCTTGTGAGTGGATCTTGCAACCTCTAGGACAAGATGGAAGCTGGGGAATATGGCAATGTTCCTTACAAATATTGCTTACTCATCACAGGATCTCGCTAGCGCACTACAGATAACACCGTGGTCTGACTGAAGCGAGGATCCACCAGATTTCCTCCTGCTCCACTATTAGCACCTGAATTTAAGCTATCTGATGATATATACTACATAGGTGCACCCCGTATTATACTGTTTTTGCTTTGAGAGGTATTTATATTGGAATTTTTAATATTATGGATTTTAACCTGTAACAATTTGGGTACCTTGATGTATTTAATTGCTAATATTAATAAAACGAATCAATTGTGTTGAAGAGACAATAGTTTCATTTGTCTTCCGTTGGAAGGACGGTAGATTTTGGTTTTAACCTCTAGGACAAGATGGAAGCTGGGGAATATGGCAATATTTCTTACAAATATTGCTTAATCATCACAGGATCTCGCTAGCGCACTACAGATAACACCGTGGTCTGACTGAAGCGAGGGTCCACCAGATTTCCCCCTGCTCCACTATCCCCAAGAACTGGAATAGTCTCAGTTTTTCCAACAATCGCTATTTCTACAGAAATGGTGAACCAAGACGTTAAAATGGAGGAAATATAAACACTCGGGTCTTCTCTCTCCACACGACTAGAGGAGCACGGCTTATGTGCTGTGGACAGACCTTGATATAATGATCAGTACGACCATAATAGAAACATGTTTCTGTCCCATGATGAAACGCAGGTGAACTAGTATGAGAGGAGACATTCCCCAACTGCATGGGTTCATCAAATAATACCTGTGGGACCTCTTCCCTACGGAGAACCACAGGGGCAAAGTTGGTCTAGGTGTCTCCCTGAGGTGCCTATCTGCCCTGTTAGCAAGGGACATCGGAGCTTCCAATGAATTTGGAGAAACATGTTGAACCAAAGAGTCTTGAAGCCTAGATAACAAACCCAGACAGAACTGACTCTTGGTGTGGAAACACACTGGCGAGTGCAAAAACACTCCGATCCACGTATCCAAGAGACTGTTGTTCGAGTTTTGCTCTGTTTTGCATCCAACTGTGATGCGACTGTCCGACAGTTTTCTCAGATCACATCCGAGTGCTGTCCGAGTGCAATCCGTCTTTTTTCTCAGCAGCTATTACTGTATAATCATTTACATGAACATTTTTGACAGTTGCCTGAGCTACAGAATGAGAATGTATCAATTAAAACTCGCATCACATTCGGATGGTCCGTGTGTGCGGTCCAACTGTGGTCCGTGATTTTTGTCGGACCCATAGACTTGCATTGACGAGTCTCGGACGTGAATCGCATACTGTTGTAACATGTTGCGACTACTTTAACGTCCGTGAGGCAGACGAGAAAAAATTGTCTGACACTCGGAAATGTGATCTCAGACATTGATTAACATTGGTCCGGCTGCAATGCAATTTTTACTCGCATTGCAGTTGTCCGAATTTCACGCCAGTGTATACCCTTAAGGGCAGGGTCATTCCACTGAGTGTCATTGCCCATCTTTAGAACTCAGAGCAATACTCCTCAGCTGTCCACATGCCCTGCTTAAAATTATGGAGACTGGACTCAGCAAGGGAGATCCTATTATGTTCATGTGGAGCCCACTGGGACGGGGTACTCGGTACCGGACCGGGGTATCACGGGGGTTATCACGGCGGTCTTGGTCCGGAACGTGTCCCGAGCCCACAAGTAAAAGGGGTTATTTACAGGATTGTTGTGATGCCACCCACGGGTTGTGGTCAATGGGGACCACCGCTGCTGCTTGCTTCTGCCAGGAGGATGGATGGTGCTGCAGCCGGATGGATGAGCCCGCCATGGGTCGGGCTGCTCCTGACAGGGAGGAAATAGTGAAACATGCAGGGAATCACACACTGGAGACTTTAGCAGGGTTCACCGGGTTTGACTTCAAATTCTTCCACAGTACAGTTCACAAGTATAGTTCATTCACCAAGTTAACTCCATGCTTTCAGTCAACCCTTCTGCAGCCAGGTTTTCCTGCTTCAGACCCTTCTCTTTCTCAATACCTTTCAGGCTTTGTCCCTAGACTTCTCTTCCCCATTGTGCTGTATGGTGGCAACTCGGTCCCTTGTTTGGCTTCCTCCTGTGTGTGGGTAGCAAGCCTGGGTCCTATGTGTTGCTGTACCTCCTGCACGAGTGTTAGGAGAACAGACTTGGAATCTGAGCTCCCCGTCGGTGTGTCTGTGATACAGCATGTAGCTACAGTCACCTGAGAGCCGACTCTCTGGTCCCAGCCTAGCCTTCAGTGTCCCTATATTGCAGGGGCTCACCGGGCTCTTTCCTACCCGTGTAACTACGGTGTACATAGGGGATCCTTCCCTCCGGTTGTCCTCTGGTACCGCTGCCGTTTTCCTCGGACCCAGCTGCTCTGGTCCGGTCTTTCCCCTTCCCTTGGGTTATAGGCTGTGGAGCAGGCTTTCTCTCCAGGGGATCGTACCTCGCAGGATTCTGCGCCTCCAGGGATCTCGAAACCTTCAGGGAGTGTCTCTCTGTCCTGGTCTTTACTGCTCGGCACCCTCTGGCCTACCCTTGGTCTTTGCTGTTCAGTTCACTTTGGCCTACTAATTACTGCTTCCAGGTTTCCCCTTATGTACCCAGTCCGTCACCTTGACTACATCCCACCAACTTGTGACTGGCCCTACCACCCCTTGCCCGCCTAGAGTCCCGGGCTCCGAGTTGGGTGTTGTGTCTGTGAGTGTGTTATGAAGGTGTTCCTAAAGAACTGTCTCTATCTCCTGGCTGCAGTTCCTACCTGTGGCCACCCTGGTCGCAGGGGCGCCACATTCCCCCGGAGTTAAACCGGCGTGTCCCAACAGCGACTGGCATGGTTCCCCCTGAAAACATTTTTATTTTATGAAAACATTACGCAGTACTTTTCTTCTGGTTACGGAGGCAAAATTCTTAAACATTGCATAAATTAACTATTTACATGTTAAACACAGGGTTTACACTTTACTTCTTGCTATAAGTGCTGAGGCCTCTGGGCCCTCGGGTCAGCAGCTTGTGGCCAAGGTGTTACTCTCCGTACCGGCAGCTTATACCTCACTTTCTTTAACCCTTTCGGGACACAGGTTACACAATAAAGTCACAAGAGTCCTGTGGTATACCATACCGGCTCTCTAACTGCTGAGCACACCTATTAAGTGTTAATACTTCAAAATGTTCAATATAAGAGTCACTTTACTTTCTTAAAAATATAATAAACCTCAGGAAAAACAGGCAAAAGTGCTTCAAAAATACCTTCCGCAGTCTCAGTTCAAAGTTCTGGTGCAAACAGTCTCACAGTTCTGGCTGGTCATTAAACCAGTAGAGAGCACACAAAGCACTCCAACTATATACACCGAATGTTTATATCACTCATTCTCTATGATGTGAATTGTCTTTTCAAACATATAAAGGACAAACAGGGGAAAAGACTATTCACTCATTCAGGATTGAGATGTGGTCAATAAGGAACACATCGCATTCACACTTACAGTTCTGAAGCAAATCCGTGTTCTTCACTCCTTTTTCCACGGTAGGACCTCTGGTGTTCTCCGTGTTGGGAACAGCTCCAATCGATCCAAGGAACACGTTACCAAATGACTGTGTGTAGTCTGTGTTCCCGGGGTCGTCAGTGTTTTGATGGTGTCGTCCACGACAGTCGCCTCCGGGCTTTTCTCTGTTGGATGCAAATCTGTGCTGACTTCAGGGTCAATAGTTAAGTCTGGGTCTTCAGTCGAATCTGGGTTAATAGTTTCTGAGGATTCAGCATCTTTCTTTGGTCTTAAAGATAGCCTTCTTACAAGAATGCCGTATGGACCTCTCTCCAGGCACAATTATATACGATACCCACTCTCCTACTACAATTTCCCTGTCCGGGTGATCTGAAGGGAGATGTTACTCTACGTCTCTCCTATTTATAAAAATGTCTCGACTTGTTCCTGGTTCTCTAGCGAAAGCATATCCCTCTTTAGGTTTGATTTTCACGATCTTTGCCTTCATGACGTGGGGATTTGTTAACGTCTATATCCCACCGGGCAGCGGCCTTAGCACTGAGGGTACGGGCCACCAATTCTCCCCTCTGGGCCTGCTTTGCTGCGTCTTCTCACTCCCACTGCAGGGCGCAACTCTGCAAGTATTCATCCCGGGTCACTACTTCTACGGGGCCTGTTCCACTATCAGGGTTCCCAGGGAAGCCCATCATATCTTCCTCTTGCCCACTACGCTCCCACCAGCAACGGAGCTGCTCTCCTCTCACCTCCATAGATGCAGGGCTGGGATCAGTGGCTCCGGTAACAGCATACATCCTTCCTCCAGGGCTCTGAGAGGGTCGGACACATTGATAGTCATTTTGGGCACAGTCTCGGGTATAGACACATCTACCAGCTCTTCCAGCGTCTGATTATCCCTGCTCCAGGTAATATCAGAAGCATGAGCCCAGCCGGACTGTACGGTCAGGGAATGCTAAAACTGGTCACATTCTATCTGGATCTGGGTTCTTAGTTCTTTATTAACCCGTGTTGATTGCAGGGGTAACAACCTCAATACACCCCGCGGGTGTCTCGGACCTCCGGAATCTTTCTGCCGCCTTCTGCCATGGCCTTTCGGTCACTGGGTATCTCTCCCTCTCTTGGTTCCTCCACTTCCAACTTCTGTGGGCCATCGGGATCAAGACACTTCTTCCGATACTGCCGCTCAGCCTGGCATCCTGCTCTTCTGTCCAGATGTCTCGCAATGGCTGCCGCACGCCATTCTGTTGCTCGCCCCGCCTTCTTTGGGCGTTCTCTTCAGCTCCCGCCATATCATCATTGGTAGCTGCAGTTTAAGGTGGAGGTTCTTTTTTTGGATTGATGGCTGGTTCCCCCAGAGTTAAGGGAGCCAGGGCGGGCCTTTCTTTTCCCGCTCTCGACCAGACCGGCCCACAATGGGAGGTCTTGGCACGCCTCCTCTGCACATGGCCTCAGTCTCCTATAGCCACCATTGAGCACAGATTTTAGTAAAACAGTCCAAATTTCGAGTTTTAGACACACGGAGCCGGTTCTGTAGGACCGGGTCATCCTGTTCAAGACGCCAAGTTGTGGAGCCCACTGGGACGGGGTACTCGGTACGGACCGGGGTATCATGGGGGTTATCACGGCGGTCTTGCTCCGGACCATGTCCCGAGCCCACAAGTAAAATGGTTATTTACAGGCATTGTCGTGATGCCACCCACGAGTTGTGGTCAATGGGGACCACGCTGCTGCTTGCTTCTGCCAGGAGGATGGATGGTGCTGCAGCCGGATGGATGAGCCCGCTGTGGGTATGGCTGCTCCTGACAGGGTGGAAATAGTGAATATGCAGAGAATCACACACTGGAGACTTTAGCAGGGTTCACCGGGTTTTACTTCAAGTTCTTCCACAGTACAGTTCACAAGTACAGTTCATTCACCAAGTTAACTTCGTGCTTTCAGTTAACCCTTCTGCAGCCAGGTTTTCCTGCTTCAGACCTTCTCTTTTCAATACCTTTCAGGCTTTCTTCCTAGACTTCTCTTTCCCAGTAGTGCTGTATGGTGGCAACTCGGTCCCTTGTTTGGCTTCCCCCTGTGTGTGGGTAGCAAGCATGGGTCCTCTGTGTTGCTGTACCTCCTGCACGAGTGTTAGGAGAACAGACTTGGAACCTGAGCTCCCCGTCGGTGTCTGTGATCCGGCATGTAGCTACAGTCACCTCAGAGCCGACTCTCTGGTCCCAGCCTAGCCTTTCAGTGTCCCTATATTGCAGGGGATCACCAGGCTCTTTCCTACCTGTGTAACTACAGCGTACATAGGGGATCCTTCCCTCCAGTCGTCCTCTGGCACCGCTGCCGTTTTCCTCGGACCCAGCTGCACTGGTCCGGTCTTTCCCCTTCCCTTATATATAGAGATATATTGTATACAGCAGAGTGGTGTACGTGTCCTGTATATAGAGGTATATTGTATACAGCAGAGTGTGTGTGTGTCCTGTATATAGAGGTATATTGTATACAGCAGAGTGTGTGTGTGTCCTGTATATAGAGGTATATTGTATACAGCAGAGTGTGTGTGTGTCCTGTATATAGAGGTATATTGTATACAGCAGGTGTGTGTGTCCTGTATATAGAGGTATATTGTATACAGCAGAGTGTGTGTGTGTCCTGTATATAGAGGTATATTGTATACAGCAGAGTGTGTGTGTGTCCTGTATATAGAGGTATATTGTATACAGCAGAGTGTGTGTGTGTCCTGTATATAGAGTATATTGTATACAGCAGAGTGTGTGTGTGTCCTGTATATAGAGGTATTTATTTTTTTGTATACAGCAGAATGTGTGTGTGTCCTGTATATAGAGGTATATTGTATACAGCAAAGTGTGTGTGTGTCCTGTATATAGAGGTATATTGTATACAGCAGAGTGTGTGTGTGTCCTGTATATAGAGGTATATTGTATACAGCAGAGTGTATGTGTGTCCTGTATATAGAGGTATATTGTATACAGCAGTGTGTGTGTGTGTCCTGTATATAGAGGTATATTGTATACAGCAGAGTGTGTGTGTGTCCTGTATACAGAAGTATAATTGTATACAGCAGAGAGTGTGTGTGTGTCCTGTATATAGAGGTATATTGTATACAGCAGAGTGTGTGTGTGTCCTGTATATAGAGTATATTGTATACAGCAGAGTGTGTGTGTGTCCTGTATACAGAAATATATTGTATACAGCAGAGTGTGTGTGTTGTCCTGTATATAGAGATATATTGTATACAGCAGAGTGTGTGTGTGTCCTGTATATAGAGGTATATTGTATACAGCAGAGTGTGTGTGTGTCCTGTATATAGAGGTATATTGTATACAGCAGAGTGTGTGTGTGTCCTGTATATAGAGGTATATTGTATACAGCAGAGTGTGTGTGTGCCTGTATATAGAGATATATTGTATACAGCAGAGTGTGTGTGTGTCCTGTATATAGAGGTATATTGTATACAGCAGAGTGTGTGTGTGTCCTGTATATAGAGGTATATTGTATACAGCAGAGTGTGTGTGTGTCCTGTATATAGAGGTATATTGTATACAGCAGAGTGTGTGTGTGTCCTGTATATAGAGGTATATTGTATACAGCAGAGTGTGTGTCCTGTATATAGAGGTATATTGTATACAGCAGAGTGTGTGTGTCCTGTATATAGAGGTATATTGTGTACAGCAGAGTGTGTGTGTGTCCTGTATATAGAGGTATATTGTATACAGCAGAGTGTGTGTGTCCTGTATATAGAGGTATATTGTTACAGCAGAGTGTGTGTGTGTCCTGTATATAGAGGTATATTGTATACAGCAGAGTGTGTGTGTCCTGTATATAGAGGTATATTGTATACAGCAGAGTGTGTGTGTGTCCTGTTATATAGAGGTATATTGTATACAGCAGAGTGTGTGTGACCCTGACTCCTCCCACACATGATCACATGACTGTGACATCAGCACAGGTCCTGTAAGCACAGTGTTGTGTGTAGTTTGCAGTGTAATCCCGGGTGACAGCGGAGGGTGAGACTCTGCTCCTGTTACATTGTGGCCCTTGTTGTTCTGTGTTATTTCCTGGGACTGTTGGATCCAGTAAAGTCTTCCCATTGTGCGGTTCCTCCCTGTGTTGTCTGAGTCGTGTTCTGCCCACGGTTTAGGAGTTCGGCCGTTCAGTGGGATGAGCCCTGGTCCATGCGCTCTGTCTAAAGGCTTCCGGGCCAGCGGACGAGACCCCCCTGCCCCCTGTGTCTCCACACACCCTTCAGGCCAGTGTTCCTCCTGAGGACAAAGCTTAGGGTCTCTGGTAGGATAAAGGCGCTGTGCTATGGCTGCTCTTATGAGACTCGGCTTTATTGGCTTCAATTTAGTTCCTCTGCCGAATCCCAAACATTGAGGAACATTGAATACAGGATCCAAAATCATGTCCCAAACACATCTGTTAACATAAAGATAAAATGGACAATTCTTGAAATAATTGTTGGGTTGGGATGACCTACTGATCCTAAGACTAAGGGGTTACAACCCGGGTGCAGCGCTGCGTCCCACTGAACTGTTTATTGATTCTGGTGGTTGTAGCCGCTGTGCAGGGAAACAGAGAAGGGGACCAGCGGTGATCAGAGCCAGCGACTCTCAGGATCAGTGGAGGATCCAGAGCTCAGATCCCCACTGATCACTAAGAGACAGCAGATCCTAGCGATATCCCATCCCCTTATTATCCCCAGTAATTGTATTATTATATAGTGATATCCCATCCCCTTATTATCCCAGTAATTGTATTATTATATAGTGATATCCCATCCCCTTATTATCCCAGTAATTGTATTATTATATAGTGATATGCCATCCCCTTATTATCCCAGTAATTGTATTATTATATAGTGATATCCCATCCCCTTATTATCCCCAGTAATTGTATTATTATATAGTGATATCCCGTCCCCTTATTATCCCCAGTAATTGTATTATTATATAGTGATATCCCATCCCCTTATGATCCCCAGTAATTGTATTATTATACAGTGATATCCCTTCCCCTTATTATCCCAGTAATTGTATTATTATATAGTGATATCCCATCCCCTTATTATCCCCAGTAATTGTATTATTATATAGTGATGTCCCATCCCCTTATTATCCCAGTAATTGTATTATTATATAGTGATATCCCATCCCCTTATGATCCCCAGTAATTGTATTATTATACAGTGATATCCCATCCCCTTATTATCCCAGTAATTGTATTATTATATAGTGATATCCCATCCCCTTATGATCCCAGTAATTGTATTATTATATAGTGATATCCCTTCCCCTTATTATCCCCAGTAATTGTATTATTATATAGTGATATCCCATCCCCTTATTATCCCCAGTAATTGTATTATTATATAGTGATATCCCATCCCCTTATTATCCCCAGTAATTGTATTATTATATAGTGATATCCCATCCCCTTATTATCCCCAGTAATTGTATTATTATATAGTGATATCCCATCCCCTTATTATCCCAGTAATTGTATTATTATATAGTGATATCCCATCCCCTTATTATCCCAGTAATTGTATTATTATATAGTGATATCCCATCCCCTTATTATCCCCAGTAATTGTATTATTATATAGTGATATCCCATCCCCTTATTATCCCAGTAATTGTATTATTATATAGTGATATCCCATCCCCTTATTATCCCAGTAATTTATTATTATATAGTGATATCCCATCCCCTTATTATCCCAGTAATTGTATTATTATATAGCGATATCCCATCCCCTTATTATCCCCAGTAATTGTATTATTATATAGTGATATCCCATCCCCTTATTATCCCAGTAATTGTATTATTATATAGTGATATCCCATCCCCTTATTATCCCAGTAATTGTATTATTATATAGTGATATCCCATCCCCTTATTATCCCCAGTAATTGTATTATTATATAGTGATATCCCATCCCCTTATTATCCCCAGTAATTGTATTATTATATAGTGATATCCCATCCCCTTATTATCCCCAGTAATTGTATTATTATATAGTGATATCTCATCCCCTTATTATCCCAGTAATTGTATTATTATATAGTGATATCTCATCCCCTTATTATCCCCAGTAATTGTATTATTATATAGTGATATCCCATCCCCTTATTATCCCAGTAATTGTATTATTATATAGTGATATCCCATCCCCTTATTATCCCAGTAATTGTATTATTATATAGTGATATCCATCCCCTTATTATCCCCAGTAATTGTATTATTATATAGCGATATCCCATCCCCTTATTATCCCCAGTAATTGTATTATTATATAGTGATGTCCCATCCCCTTATTATCCCAGTAATTGTATTATTATATAGTAGATTCTTTAGGATCTTACATGGGATCACCTTCTTCTGATTCAGGTCTCTACAATATCGGATCCTCTCGGCTGATATCTTCTATATAAGAGAATTCTCCTGATTCACCTGTCAAGGATGGATAGATCCAGAGATGGAGAGATGGTGGAGAGTATACTGAATATCACCCTAGAGATCCTCTTCCGGATTACTGGAGAGGTGATGTGACCTCATCACAATCTCTGACATCATTCTCCTCTATTGTAATAACATGTCTGTAGTGATATCTATTACTGTGTCTCCATACTCAGGATTACACAGTGGTGAAGAAGACCCCTACTGATCGCTGTCAGGACCCAGTATCTGATGGATGGGGAGGACCCCTGAGCCCAATCCCGGGGTCTCCACCGCACCCACGGATACATGAGGACATCAATGAGCAGAAGATCCTAGAACTCACCTACAAGATGATTGAGCTGCTGACTGGAGAGGTGACAGTGCTGGGAATGCTGGGACATTATACAGTAACGCTATGAAGGGATCGGGGGATGACAATGGTATCATTGTATGTGTCAGGTTCCTATAAGGTGTCAGGATGTCGCCGTCTATTTCTCCATGGAGGAGTGGGAGTATCTAGAAGGACACAAGGATCGGTACAAGGACGTCATGATGGAGGATCACCAGCCCCGCACATCACCAGGTAATAGACACCACTAAATACACACATCTGTTATAGGGGAGGGGGGGGGGGGCTGCTATAGGAAAATCTTGAAGAGTTAACAAGAAACTGAAAAATTAGAAAAAAACCTTTCAGAAGGAAATAAAATGAGTGCGATTCCCCTTCCTGAGCCCCCACTGCTCGCTCCATGGTCATTTGATTCTGGCCATCAAACACTAGAACAGCAGCGGTGATGTGTTTGTTGGTCACGGCTGCGGCCGATGATGAGACGTCTCTGCTTCCTCCATTGTAGCACACAGCACCGGCGCTTGTGTCCGTGATGCAGAAGATACGGCTGTCGTAAGAAGGAGCCAAAACAGCAGAACGTCTGATAAATCTTATTACTACAATTGTTACAATCATTGCATTTCTTAAGGGTACCTTTACACGAGGCTACATTTCTAGGGTGGCTACAGGTAATTACTGGTTGCAGTGAAATCATGGAGACAAGGTTCTATCTTGTTGCTGTGTACAATGGAATAATCTCTCCATGATTTCACTGCAACCAGTAAGTTACCTGTAGCCACCCTAGAAATGTAGCCTCGTGTAAAGGTACCCTTAAGGAGTTTCCCAAAGTGGCCAAACACTAAATCACTTCTCTATAAAGAATGGATTAATTTCCTTATGTGTTTCCTACAGTAAGAACCAGTAAGAGGACGACACCAGAGAGACATCCCGGACCTCAGGACTGCTCACCGGATCATCAGGTCGGTGGATTTATATGGAAGATGTGCAGCTATTTGCTGTAATGTGATTTTGGTCGTCCTGCTGATTAAAGGGATATTCCCAAAACAACAAGATATTCTGACCACTGGGATCTCCATCGATCCTCAGATTGGGGCTCTGTAACCCCGAGAATGTGGCTCTGCAGCCCAGTCTACAAAGAGCAAATGTGCACATGCTCAACCTCCGCTTTATTCAGTGTCATGTGACTGTGAAGTGCAGCGCTCGGCTATTTACATCAGTCCCATAGACAATGAATGGAGCAGAGGCCGAGCATGAGCACCTTCCCTTTCTCAGTATGGAGCTGCAGAGCTGCATTCTCAGGATCTCTGGATCAGCTGGGGGTCCCAGCAGTCGCCCCGCCAATCTACAATGGATAGGAGATAACTTGCTTTTGGGGGAAATAACCCTTTAATGATCTTTTCTGCTCATCTCTTCATTCCATGTGACTTGTCCAAGTATCTGGTCACATTTATCCTATTTGTTTCACAGCTTGTGAATGGGGATGAAGTTCTGAACCATTGTAACACTCCAGACATAATGGTAAAAGAAGAGAAATATGTGAGCGGTGATGAGCAGAGGAACGAGGAGATTCCTACAGATAACGGCTCGGGTGAGGAGGAAATGCTGATTATGGTTTTGACTTCTCCATTGGATGTAACAGTTTTATATTGAATTTGGTGCAGTGGATCTCTCACCAGATTTCACTTTCACCAGATAAACAACATAACTTATTAAATAGATCTCTTAGATGAGTAGAGGGGGGTGTAATTTATTTTTTAAACTGATAATCAGAATGACTGTAAATTTCTGATATTACATTGATCATTTTTTTATTTATTTTTTTTAAAGATATACTTATTAGTCAACAAGGAAACAACAAAAGTAAGTTGAGATGAAAGAATTTCAACATATACATAAATTATAAATATAATGAATGCATAGTATACAAATTCAGAGAAGAAATAAATAATATAAGAGAAAAACAATATAGACAAAAGACATAAGTCGAAGAAATAAAATAGCCAAATATTTACAACTGACACGACGATTAGGAGTATCTAAAAAAAAACAACAACTAAATAGCTCTTAGCAAACTAAGTACAATCAAAATGATAAATGGAGAAATTCAGGCTAAATTAGGGCAGATGAAATGTAAGAGTAGGCACAGGGGTGCACGAGGCCCACTGCCGCCTGAGCCGCGGCACTGACTACGGGGGGGGGGGGGGGGGTGCTGTTGGACCTGGGGCTGCCGCCCCTTCTATAATGACCGGCTCGCCACTGCCGCCTGAGCCGCGGCAGTGATTGCCGGCCGCGGCCGTGATTCCCGGGGGGGGGGGGGTGCTAGTGATGCCTGGGGCCCCTGCCGCCCCTTCTGTGCCTCTCCACCGGCGGTGGCCGCTTACCTCCGGTGCGCGGGGTGAGCGGCCGGCGCCATGACAGGGGGAGGCTGCTTGCATTGAGGCGCCGCCCCCTTCTGCACAGCCGCTCCCCTGCCAGCTGCCGCCTGAATGACAGGGCTCACACTGTCCAATGGACGGTGCGGCCCTGAGTAGGTATATACATTCGAACCCAACTCGCCCATTTCGTCATGTACTTCAATCTAGCATGCATACCCTCTCTAAGAGCAAACGTGAATTCAAATGAGTTGTGCAATGCTATGCAATCCATAAAGTCCTCTATGGATGGAACACAATCACTCCTCCACCTAGAGGCGATAAGATTTTTAGCTACTAATAGGATATGTAAGGCCAAGAATCTTTTACATTTTGGGAGATCGCATATCCCAATCAACAATACAGCAGAGTCAAAAGTTAAGACTGTGTCTAAATCTAAAACTAAATTGATCAGGGACTGGACATCTAACCAAAAGGAACGTAACTTTGAGCATGACCAAAATATATGACGGACAGATCCCACTAGTCCACATTTTCTCCAACATAAATTAGAAACAGTAGGGTCTATGTTATGCAATATTAAAGGTGTAAAATACCACTTGGTATATACTTTATATTGAGTTTCCAGAAGTGTTGAGCAGGGGACAGAGGAGTAAATATTTTTTTAAAATGATGGGCAATTGGTTATGTAAAGTATGATTATCGATGTCAAGCTGGTGATCCCATACTGTATAGAATCTAGAATTATTAAAAGTCACATCCTTATTAAAAGTTTTATAGATATTATTAGTTTTCCACACAAGTTGGCTTCCACTGTGACGAAGTAGGAGGTCAATATTGTTAGGTAGTGTAAAATCTAGACATGGGTTGTTTAAAGTCTCATGCAGTAAAGTCTAAGTAGGTCTGTCAGATTCAGGTAGGCTGAAACGAGAAGAGACAACCTCAAAAGAGGCTAACCTCTCACCATCAAACACGTCAGACACACACCTAATATTCCTACTCTTCCAGATAGTCAAATTAAGAGATGGACACAACCAGGAAAAAATATCTATTGGGAGCCAGACAGGAGAAACTGGAGAGAACATGGTTTTAGAGGTATGATTAAATGTCCTCCAAGCCTTGATAGTGGCCTTAAGTGGGGTTTCTAGGGGAAGTCTTTTTTTTGGACTAAGGAGGTATAAAACAATAAACAATGCAGGATTCTGTTGCTTCATGATGGATCGTTCTATATTTACCCAGGATGGTGAGTATTCAGTACTCCACCATCGTGAACTAATTTGAGTAATGATAGCTAGATAATAGGCCCTAAGATTGGAGATACCTAAACCTCCATGTAATTTATGTTTTTCAAGAGTGGTAGCTGCAATTCTAGGAATTTTCCCTCGCCAAATAAATCGGCTAAGTTGTGTCTTATATTTCTGAGTGATGACCACAGGGAGGGAACGGAAGAAGTATAGAAGTTTGGGAAGTAGCAACATTTTATAGGCCGCAATACGTCCCGTCCAGGAAACCTCTAAATTAGACAGATAAGACATGTTTCGAAAGGGATTTAACAATATCTGATAAATTTTTATCAACCATGTTAGATAGAGGTTTAGTAATGGTGATTCCCAAATAGGGAATTTCTGATAGTGACCAGGAGAAATTAAATTCAGTTTTTAGAATATCTAATAGGTGATGTTCAATATGATAGGGCAAAACCTGTGTCTTATTAGTATTCAATTTATAATGAGAGACTCCAGAGAATCTCTCAACAATGTCCATCAGATTCCTAAGAGACACCAGAGGATCCGATAGAATAATCAGTAAATCGTCTGCAAATAGAGATGCAACGTGTTGACGCCCATGTAATGGACATCCCCGGATCCCCTCATGTGACCGTATTGCCTCCACCAATGGTTCTAAAAGAAATTAAATAAAGTAGGGGACAGAGGGCATCCCTGTCGAGTTCCATTGGTAATTCTAAAGGAGTCAGACACAACATTATTTGTTAGAATTTTGGCGGATGGATGGGAATACAAAGCTCTAATAATATTAAATATGGGACCAGAAAAACCAAATTTTTTAAGGGACTCAAATAAAAACAGCCAATTTACTCGGTTAAAAGCCTTTTCGGCGTCTAGAGAAATCAGCAAAGTGGGAAGATTTGACCTTTCTACATATGATATAATATGGAATAAACTTCTCGTGGCGTCCATAGTACTTCTGCCACTGACAAAACCCGTTTGGTCAGTGTGAATTAAGCAAGTTGTATACTTAGATAGTCTGTTAACAACAACTTTGGCTATAATTTTAGTATCAGTGTTTAAGAGCGAAATGGGCCTATAATCTCTGACATTTAGGGTATCCCCTTTATCCTTGGGAATGACTGTAATTAATGCTTCCTGCATTTCTGCAGGAAGAAGGGATGACATGGAGGCCGAATTAAGAAGTCTAGTTAAATAAGGTGTCAGGATGTCAGCAAAATTTTTGAAATATTCATTAGATAATCCATCAGGCCCAGGCGATTTCCCAGTTTTGAGGGATTTCACTGCTTCTGTAATCTCAGAATTCTGAAAGGGACAATTAAGAAGATCCACCTCTTCAGTAGTCAGAGAGGGAATGCTTAAGGAACCCAGAAAAGAGTTAATATCCAACAGAGAGGGTTGTACAGCCCTGGACTTAAATTTAAATTATAAAGGTTTTTATAAAAGTGCAGGAATTCACTTGAAATATCCTCTGGGTGTCTGTAAATCAACCCCTGCTTGTTTTTGATTAGTAGAATCCTCCTCTTTTGTCTCATCAGTTTTATTCGATGGGCGAAAAATTTATTAGGTTTATTGTGACAAATATAGTAATTTAGTTTAGAAGACTGAATCATTTTGTTATAGTCAGAAATTAAAAGGGACCTTAATTCTATTCTAAGCTTTAAGATTTTAAGCTGGGTAGACGAAGAAGGAGACGCTATTTGTGATTCTTCTAGGGTACGAATGTCAGCTACCAGAGATGCAAGTTTGGCATTAGATTGTTTTTTAAGACGTGAATTTAGTTCAATCAACTTGCCCCTAACTACTGTTTTATGGGCTAACCACAATGTCTCAATACTAACTGCATCACCATCGTTCTCTTTAAAGTAATCATTTAGAGTGTCTATCAATTCCTTTCTTGAGTTGGGATAAGAATAAAGAAAGGTATTGGCCCTCCAAATCCTAGTTGATGAAGCACCCCCTCTAGGGACCAACTCAAAAACTATCAGGGAATGATCAGACCAAGTCTTTGGCAGGATATTGATCTTTTTAATTTCATATATAGAGACACTATCAGCTAGAACTAGATCTATTCTAGATAAGGAAAGCTGGGAATCCGAGTAGAATGTGTATTCTCTAGAAGTGGAATGAATAGATCGAAATACGTCATATAGGCTCTCTCTATCAATCCAAGGATTCAAGGTTAAATTAGAAACTCCACGAGTTCCAGAGGAATCCAAAAATGCATCAGGTATTGCATTAAAATCCCCAAAGAGAATTAAAGAACCCTTACGATTTTCCAAAATTAAAATCATTAACTCTTTCAAAAATCTAATCTGACCCTTATTAGGGGCATACAGAGTAACCAAGGTATAATAGACACCACTAAGCCTACAGATTAAAATGATATATCTTCCCTCTGTATCTGCAATAACAGTCTCCTGTTCAAATTGGATGTTATTTCTAATCAAAAAGGCGACACCCGCCTTCTTTTTTTTCTGAGAGGCTAAGATAATAGATGAAAATAACTTATTTTCAAATTTCGGAGGATTATCATTAGAAAACTTAGTCTCCTGCAACCCCGCAATATCTATTTTAAATCTAAATATGTCTCTCCACAGTAGATACCTCTTATGAGGGGAATTTAGGCCATGTACATTCAGGGACATGAAATTAATGGCCATAAAAGCAAATAAACGAAGTAACGTCAGTAGAGAAAAGACTTACTAAACCATGCAGCCAAGAGATTTCATTAGGCCACGCCCCCTCTCTACATTGATCATTTTGAGCTCCAGCTGGACTCATGATCTGCTCATGTGAAATCCATTGTGATCTGGAATGTCACAGTAAGTTCACCAGCCTCATCAGGTCTCAGGTGAGCTCTAGGCTGCCACAATAAAAGGCTGCTCTACAATGTGCAGTTTTATCACACAGCACAATGCACAGATGTGGCAGGTATGAGGGAGCGTGCAGTTGGCAGCTGACTGCAGGAATGTCACCTGTTACCGTGAATTGAATGATTATTTCTCTACCATAAGTCGTCTCCAAAGGTGTTTCAGAGAATTTGGCAGCACATCCAACCGGCCTCACAACCTCAGACCACATGTAACCACACCAGCCCAGGACCTCCACATCCAGCAGCTTCACCTCTAAGATCGTGTGAGACCGACAACCCGGACAGCAGCTGCAACAATCGGAGCATAACCAAAGAATTTCTGCACAAACTGTCAGAAGTGTCTCAGTAAAGCTCATCTGCAGCTCGTCATCCTCATCAGGGTCTCCACCTGACTGCAGCTTGTTTCGTAACCGATTTAACTGGGTAAATACTCACACTCGATAGTGTCTGGTACGTTGGAGAGATGTTCTCTTCACAGAATAATCTCTGTTTTCATGCTACAGGGTGGATGGCAGACTGTATGTAGGATGAGTATTTTGCTGATGTCAGCATTGTAAATTGGGTGGCTCATGATGGAGGAAGGATTATGGTATGGGCAGGCGAACAAACGCAAGTATATTTTATTGATAACATTTTGAATGCACAGAGACATTGTGATGAGATCTTGATGCCATTGTAGTTCCATTCATCCACGACCATCCCCTCATGTTGCAGCATGATAATGCACGGCCCCAGGTTACAAGGATCTGTACACAATTCCCGGAAGCTGAAAACATCCCAGTTCTTGTATGGCCGCATACTCACCGGACATGTCACCCATGGAGCATGTTTGGGATGCTCTGAATAGGCGTATAAAACAGCGTGTTCCAGTTCCTACCAATATCCAGTAACATCACACAGCCATTGAAGAGGAGCGGACCAACATCCCACAGGCCACAATCAACAACCTGATCACCTCTATGTGAAGGAGATGTGCTGCACTGTGTGGGGTAAATGGGGGTCACTCCAGATACTGACTGGTTTTCTGACCCCCTGGACCCTCCAATACTGTAAAACTGCAGCTTTTATTGTGGCCAGTGTAAGGCGCACCTGTGCAATAATCGTGTGTGTAATCAGTGTCGAGTCCCAGGCCCTGGGGTACTCAGGTATCAGGCTCGGTGGGTGCTTTCACGGGGATGTCACGGGTGGCAGTGCCTGAGCCCGTGGCCTGGGTGACACTTCAAAAGGGGGTGCATGTACAGGGGATTAGAGTTTGTCATGTGACGCCACCTGTAGAACCTGGTGATGGGTCACCAGCGCCGCCACAGTCCTCCGGAGGCCGATGGTAATGCGGCTGAGATGGCAAAGCTCCCTACAGGTGGAGCTGGTCCTCCGGGGCAGCAATCCTGTAAGCAAACAGGTTGATGGAGATAACCACACACAAGCACACATCTTGATATGCCGCACCTGTGAGGAGGATGGACTAACTCAATAAAGCAGAAGAAGTGCTCACTAACACAGATTTAGACCAATTTGGGAAAAAGGCCTTTTGTGTTCATAGAAAAAGTCTTCGATCTTTGACTTCAGATCATGAAAAATGGGAACAAAAACAAAAGTGTTGGGTCTATATTATTGTTCAATGTATATTTCATGCCGGCCCGAGTACAGACACAATAATTAATATGAGATATAGAATTATTTATCTGTCGTAATCATGGTGCTACTTATTAATACTAATATCGTCACTCCTCATTATATAAGGGGCAATGTAATCCCAATATTAGACTGGGAGATAACGCTGAGGACCCAGGCAGATCCTCTCCCATCACACGAGTTGGGAATTCTTGGTCAAAGATAAGGACATTTTTGTAATAATTTTTCTTTCAATAGTAATAATAAAAGTTAAATATTAATATCATGTATTCACATTCTTTATCCGCTCCTTTCCTTTATTATCTTACCCAGTGGTGTACACTACAGGGTGGGCCATTTATATGGATACACCTAAATAAAGTTGGATCTAAAATGGCCGACTTCAAAATGGCCGCCATGGTCACCACCCATCTGTAAAAGTTTTCCCCCTCCCATATACTAATGTGCCACAACCAGCTAGTTGATATCACCAACCGTTCCCATGTTATTTAGGTGCATCCATATAAATGGCCCACCCTGTATAATATGGACATAAATACAGGAGGGGGTATTCACACTTCCATGTTTATAAAGAGCTGAATATCTTCCTCCCTCTCCGGCTATGTCAGCCCCGGCTCTGGGAATATCACATGTATATATGAGAGATGATTGCACCACAGACACTTATTTATTCCAAGTAGACAAAGAGCTGGGAAATCTGGATTCTCAACCCGAATTATTCCAATTCCATATTACTCTCATTCTATATTCTGCATTATCCACATTAACCCTTTACTTAACTTCTTCCCGCCAAAACTCGTTTAAATTTTCTTTGCTCTTTTGTTATTTTCTCCTCTTCTTTCAGGATCCAGAGCTTTCTCTATATTTCTGGTGACATAACTATATGAGGGTTGGTTTATGTGGGACAAGTTGTAGTTTTGAATGAAAAGTTACTATACATTGTACTAGAAGAGGAGATGGTGAATTAGCAAAAAATCCCTAATTTCTGTTTTTTTTATTTAATGATAAATATGAGGTTAAGCTATGACTCTTCAGGTCAGTACGATCACAGCGATACCAATCCTAAATAGTTTAAGACATTTGTAAAGGAAAAAAATACTTTTCCTTAATCGGTGTGTGAGGCTGTTTTTTGGTGTGATGGACTGATGTTAGTAAAATTGTAACATGCTTTTAAAGTTTTATTCCTAAATAATCAAATTAGATTCAATGTTATGCAGATGACTGTAATAGGAGCGTGGAGGGACGTCTGACGTCAGATATTAAGGCAGAAAATCCTGATCTCTCACAAGCTACACATGAAGAACATGCCATTGTCCCAGATATACCCTCATCTTCTGAATCATCACAGACTGAAAAGCAAAGTAAAATTCACAGAAGGGGAATGAAATATCCAGCAGCTATCAAAGGAAAGAAGGGATTTTCATGTTCAGAATGTAAAAAATGTTTTAGCAAGAAATCTATTCTTGTTAAACATCAGAGAAGTTGCACACGGTACAAGCCATATTCTTGCCCAGAATGTGAGAAACGTTTTCCATACCAATCACGTCTTCTTAGACATCAGAGAATTCACACAGGTGAGAAGCCGTATTCATGCCCAGAATGTGGGAAATGTTTTAGTGATAAATCAGTTCTCCTGAGACATCAGAAAATTCACACAGGGGAGAAGCCGTATTCATGTTCAGAATGTGGGAAACGTTTTACAGCTCAATCATATCTTCATTTACATCAGAAAATTCACACAGGGGAGAAGCCATATTCATGTTCAGAATGTGGGAAACGTTTTACAACTAAATCATATCTTCATATACATCAGAACATTCACACAGGGGAGAAGCCATATTCATGTTCAGAATGTGGGAAACGTTTTCCATATCAATCATATCTTCATACACATCAGAAAATTCACACAGGGGAGAAGCCGTATTCATGTTCAGAATGTGGGAAATATTTCAATCAGAGAACACATCTTGTTAATCATCAGAGAATTCACACAGGGGAAAAAGCATTTTCATGCCCAAAATGTGGGAAATGTTTTACAAGTAAATCAAATCTTATTATACATGAGAGACGTCACACAGGTGAGAAACCGTATGCATGTACGGAATGTGGGAAATGTTTTACAACTAAATCATATCTTATTATACATGAAAGATGTCACACAGGTGAGAAACCGTATGCATGTACAGAATGTGGGAAATGTTTTACAACTAAATCATATCTTATTATACATGAGAGAAGTCATACAGGAGGGAAATGTTTTACAGGGGAAAACACATTTTCATGCCCAAAATGTGGGAAATGTTTTACAAGTAAATATAATCTTATTGTACATGAGAGTAGTCACACAGGTGAGAGACCGAATGCATGTACAGAATGTGGGAAATGTTTTACAAGTAAATCAGATCTTGTTAGACATCAGAAGAGTCACACAGGTGAGAAGCCGTATGGTTGTACAGAATGTGGGAAATGTTTTACACGTAAATCAGATCTTGTTAGACATCAGATAAGTCACACAGGTGAGAAGCCGCATGGTTGTACAGAATGTAGGAAATGTTTTACACGTAAATCAGATCTTGTTACACATCAGAGAAGTCACACAGGTGAAAAGCTGTATGGATGTTCAGAATGTGGGAAATGTTTTACACGTAAATCACATCTTGTTAAACATCAGAAAATTCACACAGGAGATCCAAGATGGCCGCCGGCACATGTAAAGGTGCCTGTTAGATCTCCTGACTATAGTCCCACAATCCAAGCCATCCAGCTTCAAAACGTCCCCCAGACCAACCTAGCCTCTCATCCAGAGACCAGAGAACCTCTCAACCAGAGCCAGACAGTGGGATCTTGACCCTTGCAGAGGACTAACAGCAGTTGAAAAGATCACTCCAATACAGGGACCTGCACATACTCAACGTCGCTGACCTCAGTCCGGTCTGTGCCAATCTTCCCCCTGCTATATTATTGCCCAAATGGCTCCAGGAGGTGACCCATCTTGTTAAGACCACGTTACCTGGGCCTTCTATACCCCATCTACGGAAACCTGGTGAGTGCCACAATCCTAGGGGGCCCCCGGGACTGGTAAGACTCCGCCATCCCCCTCCTCCCTCTGGGTGAGTAAAAGCTGTCAGCTTACCTGAGCGACCGATTTGTTCCACGGAGCTAGTGGTGGGACGATCTGCCCATGGCGAGACTCCCGGGTGACTGAGCAGATGGGTGAGACCTGGGCGCTGAGCTGTGGCCATCCTGACTAGCATCTGGGGGGGTCACTTTGGTGGATGACTGATTCCACTTTCGGGCGAGACCACGGGCTAGAGTTGGAAGTGGTGCGGCCGGAATGATTGAGGGAAGGTCTTGCCCCCTGTCTTCCAGTGACAGAGTGAAGAACATTTAGAGTACCTTTACACGCCGCTACTGGCAGGTGGATACAACCAGCTACATGCTACAAATGTAGCTTGTAGCGGCAAAATTCCCCGTAGTAGCGGCGTGTGAAGACGGTAGGAGGCACCCGGCAACAGATGCATCTGTTTCCAAGCACTGCCCTGAAACAGGTGTCTACACAGGCGATTGTAGCGAGCTGTATCGGCGTGTAAAGAAGCAACAGAAGGGATGTGTCGACACCAGGCAATGTACCTGGTATGTAGCTGGGGCGTGACACAGGCTCCGGGATACCGCCACCCTTCAGCGATCATTGGTGGAAGCTCCTGCGTTACGATTGGTTGTCGCTGCATAGGGCGGCATATTTAAGGAGCTGACCAGTCACACTACACAATTGCTCGAGCGTCCTGTATTAATCAGCCTCCTGCGATGCCTGCCCAATCATGATGTTCATGCTTTGTCCTATCAGCGTACGGACGTCTCGTAATCCACAATTGTGGCACGCCTATGTGCTGTCCCTGCTGCACCAGGTCCGCCCATATTAGCTGGTTGTAGCGGTGTGTAAATGAGGTAAGATGAGCTACAGAAGGTGACTTGAGGCACCCGGCGGTGTATCCAGAGATAGATGTAATGTAGCGTAGCGCACCTTGTGGCGGCGTGTAAAGATGGTGCGTTTACCGTTTGTAACCGTTTGTGCGTGCTCGTGCACGTGAAGTAGCTGGTTGTATCCATCCTCCAGTAGCGGCGTGTAAAGGTACCCTTAGGGTACCTTTACACACGGCTACATTTGTAGCTTGCCACCAGGCAACTTACAGGTTGCAGTGAAATCATGGATACATGATTCCATTTGTACACAGCAACAAGATAGAACCATGTATCCATGATTTCACTGCAACCTGTAAGTTGCCTGGTGACAAGCTACAAATGTAGCCGTGTGTAAAGGTACCCTAACTGATATCAGAGAGGAGATCAGGGGGGACGGAGAGGAAGTACATTTAAAACCCCTGTGTCCCAGGCACCGTATGTATCGGGTGACTATCCTTGTGCTAAATGCTTGCATTCTCCAGCTGACATTTTCCACTGCCTCTGTGATTGCCCCAAGATACGGGAGGTCTGGGGTGAACTCTTACAACATCTTCCTAGTACTTTTGGTTTATCTATCGCTCTTTCTCCGGAGTGGGCCATCTTCAATATTCTTCCAATAGATTAGCTAACAAGGCTTCCTGTCCATCAGCGCCGCACTTTATTCATTTGGGTGGCAGCCACCCGCAAAACTATCCTACACCTCTGGGAGCAGGACACAATCCCTAAGTTTGATTACTACGATGGTAGCCTGTAGCTTTATAATGGATTGGGTAGAGTCGTTACTTAATAAAGAAAAACTCACCAAACACTTTTTTCTTACATGGTCGTCTTATATTAATACTCAGCCACTATCCATACACCAGGCGGAACATGGCTGTTTCCAATTTACAGACCGGTACATGAGGGGGCAGATTCCCGGCAGAGTTCCCGTTAGGCTCGAGTGATATTTTGACACAAGATTTTTAGCTTATGCCCAAGGAAATGGGGGGAAGGGGGTGGAGGGGGTATAGTTACAATGTACCATCTAATATGCTGCTGTATTGTATTTTTTTCTGTCTTTCATAATGTACTTTGGGCAATGTATGTCATCTTTACTTTTCTTTCAATAAAGACGGTTTTAAAAATAAAAAAAAAATAATTGGCACGGGTGAGAAGCCGTATTCCTGCTCATAGTGTGGTGAATCATATTATGTTGTATATGTGAGATATCACACCCAGAAGAGAATATGTTCATGTTCAGAGTGTGGGAAATATTGTAACCAGAAATCTTTGTAGTCATCAGAGAAGTCACACAGGGGAGAAGCCGTATTCATGCCCAGAATGCAGGAAATGAACCCCTTTGTGACCCATGACGTTGTGGAACGTCATGGGTCAGGGCCCGATGTTTGATGTGAGCTCCTGCGCGGCGCTTATATCGAACACCCGACATCTCGGCTGATCTTATCAGCTGAGATGTCGGACTTCCAGCACCGATCGGATCCGCAATCCGATTGGAACTGTTAACCCCTTGGATCCCACTGTCAATCACTGACATCGGGATCCAAAACCACCACGGCAGGGATTGCACTGTTCCCCACCTGCATCGGAGATCCCGCCATAAGATCGTGGGATCTCCAGTGCTCACATGACAGCCCTAGGTCCTGGCTTGACCCCGGAAGCTGTCACGGATCACTACCTGTGAATGGTTGGCAAGCGCTGCCAACCACTCACAGTGCGCATTTGTGACAGGTCTTGATATGCTGCAGCTCATCGGGACCTGTCACAAGCGATCAGACTGCAGCAGTGTGCCTCCTTATAGGGGTGTGTAAAATTAAGAATTACCGTAATTGTAAAATAAAGTTTTTAAAAATATAAAAAAGCAAAAACAAAGTTCAAATCACCCCTTCTTTTCCCCATTCAAAATAAAAGTATTAAAGAAAAATATATACATACTTGGTATCGTCGCGTTCTATCAATATATAAAGTCAATTACCGTAATGAGATCTGTAAACTGCGTAATGGAGAAAAAGGTCCAAACGCCAAAATTACGTGTTTTTTGGTCGCCACAATATTGCTATAAAATGCAATAACGGGTGATCAAAACAGCGCCTCCCCCTAAAATTGGTATCATTAGAAATATCAGCTCAGGCCGCAAAAAATAACCCATCACACAGCCCCAGATCCCGAAACATGAGGACGTTACGGGGTGCGGAACATGGTGCAAAGAGTGCATTTCTTTTTTTTCAAACTTCTGAATTTTTTTTACCACTTAGATAACAGTAAAAGTAACATGTTTGGTATCTGCGAACTCGTACCAACCCTGGGCATCACCCCGTCATGACAGTTTTACCATATAGTGATCATGTCAAATAAAAAACCCAAAAAAGAAACGTGCAATTGCACTTTTTTTGCAATTTCACCGCACTTGGAATTTTTTTCCCATTTTCGTGTACACTATATGGTAAAATAAATGATTGCATATGAAACTACAACTCGTCCCGCAAAAAACAAGCCATCATATGTCTATATTGACGGAAAAATAAAAAAGTTATGGCTCTTGGAAGCAGGGGAGCAAAAAATGAAAACTCGCCGGGTGGTGAAGGGGTTAAACGTCCTTCAGGTCTTTATCATCATGAGAGGACTGACACAACAGAGAAGCTATATTCATATTTATAATCTGGGAAAGATTTCACCCAGAAATGAGATCCTGGTAATAATCAGACAATTCATATAGAGGATAATAGTGATGGGTGAACCTGAATTGTAAATTTCGGGGTCCGTGACGAGCACCTCGTGTTTGTGCACGGGCCCTGAACATGGACTTCCCTGAGAAGTCAGTGTTACGGTTGGGCTGGGATGGGGCGGGGGGCTGTAAAAATCAAACAAACTAGTGTTTAGAGCAGGAGAGTTATAATTACCATTCTCTTATGCCACATTTACACTTACTTCCGGGTCCATGTTTATCCATTGTTCTGTCCCCATCTGATGGCTGTAAATCTAAGCGCTCTAATTACCGGTCCCTTAGATAATTGTATGCTTGGTACTTACCCCATCAGGGGCAACAGACAGTTTCAACTCGATCACCACTGCAGCTGTAGTAAGACAGGAGAACACTGTAGTTTTCTTCCAAATCTTGTATTAGTCACAATAACGATAGGTAAAAAGGATTAATCTGTACAGGGGTATACACATGTGTCTTGAGCAATGGCTTCTGCAGACTAACTGGGGAAGAAGGGGGGACGTCCTGTACAGACACAACTAAGGGAGCAACTTAGGGACAAACTTAGTAGACAGTCTAATCTACCTGGTAACAACAAGGAATTACTGATTGGAGGAAATATATACAATGTAGAGAGTAGACATTACAGGTTGTTCCCATTTGTGGGACACAACATCCATGTTTATTCACTGCACTTACTGCAGTAGCCAATCCCCCTGAGTGCGGTCTCTCTCCCATCTGTGCTTTCTTCTCCCTTCATGTACTCTTTCCTTTGAGCTGTCTCCACCCTGTGCACTCTCTTAAACCCCTTGTAAGCTCTGCCCTCTCTTCCCTATGTGCTCTCTCCCTTACCTCTGTGCTCTCTCCCCTCTGTGCGCTCTCCCTTACCTCTGTGCGCTCTCCCTTATCTCTGTGCGCTCTCCCTTCCCCCGTGTGCTCTCTCTCTCCCCCATGCCCTTCTCTTCCCCTGTGAGCTGTCTCTCTGTTTTGTGCGCTGTCTTCCCCCTGTGGGCTGTGTCTCCCCACTGTGTGCTGTCTCTGACCCCTGTGCTTTTGTCTCTCCCCTCTGTGTGCTGTTTCTCCGCCTGTGCGCTCACTCCCCCTATGTGCTCTTTCCCTCCCCCTTGTGGGTTGTCTCTGCCCCCTGTGGGCTGTCTCCCCCCTCCCTGTGAGCTTTCTACCCATCTTCCTGTGGGCTGTCTGTACCCTTATGTTGTATTTCCCCTTTGTGTGCTTCATTGGCCCCCTTGTGCGCTCTCACTGCTGTGTGCTGTCTCTCTCCCCCCTGTGCTATGCAAAGATGGCGACATGAGTAAGTGCGCATGCATGTGCTCGGTCACACTGCCGCAATCTTTGCATACCCAAGTGTCCAAAGATGGCGGCCACACGAGTAAGTGCACATGCTTGCAATGTGCCAGTACCACTAATGGGCAGCATATTTGCACATCCATCAACTGGGTGTGCAAATATGGCTGCCACCGGCACATGCTAGTGTTATGGCAATAAATAGTTAATAATTTATATTAGTTTTTAGTCATTCAGAAATCATTCAGGCGAGAGGCTTGTTTGTAGGAAAAAGACCTTGGCCTTGCTCTTTTCCCTAGCTAGCCCTCTCTTCTCTCCTTCTTCCCTCCCACCTTTGGGAAATTCTTCTGTCTCAAGATTATGTAGCTGTGCTGAATCGTTCTTATCAGCATTGGACTGAATGTACACTTCAAGGCTCGTTTAAACTAACACACAGAATATAATTGAATGTTTTTTTCAGAATAAAATGTAGATTCAGCATAATATGATGCAATTATCTAGTAACACTCTTTTAACATCCCTTTAATGATAAGTAATAAAATTGCTAAACGTTCCTAAAATAAATGTCTTTGTCATTAAGCTCTACATTGACATGGGTGTCAGCGTGGTTCTTTACGGAGGCGTGCACACACTTAGACAAAGCATCCAATTTGGCGGCAGACAATTAAGATCACAGCCTCACCCGAAAGGTGTGGGGGGCATCCATTACACTAGGAGGACATCGGGATGAAAGTTGATGAAGGATGGGACAGAAGGATTATGTAAGTAGGTGTGTGTATGTATGAATGTATGTGTATTGCAAGCTGCATTGCAAATATCTATGCTGGAACTGGTAGTTCAGCATGGTTCAGCAAGGCATTTTGCTGGGACTTGACCTTCCACAGGTGCAGATAATGCATTGCATGTGCTGGATTCCAGGTTTGAGAAGCAATGGAAGGGTCTGTCAAGCCTGGATTCTCCTGTGGGCGTGACAGATCTGAAATAAGCAGACTCCCTGCGGGTCCCACGGGCTGTGCGGTCAGGAAAGGTCCTTCACCACAGGATGTAGAGGGGCCTTGCGACCAGAAGGGTGTTTTCCCAAAATCCACAATAGGTGAGGGTGCCCTAAGGAGCCTAGATTACCCCACACTCAGGGAGCTTGAACCTGGTCTTAGCCCGGATCAGACAGGAGTCTTTGATCCTACAGAAAAGGCTTCCTCCCCAACAGAGACTAAGGTCAGTGATCACTATTAGGGATTGACTAAGGTCAGTGATCACTATAACGGACTAACCGGGACATGTGTGTGTTATCCCGACTGTGGGGACAGTCTGACATGATATGCCTGTCCCGTCCATGTATGCACTATATACCATAAGCTGTTTTTAAGGCTTGCTAATAAACCGTTGGACTTTATGTCACTTTAAAGATACAGCTGTTTGTGTCCAATCCGTTGCCAAACGAGTCCTCCGTGTGCTCAGGGTGTGCACTACCTCACAATATGCGCAGTGCCCAGTGAAAGTATTTGTCCCCTATATACAGTGCCTTGTGAAAGTATTTGGCCCCCTTGAACTTTTCCACCTTTTGCCACATTTCAGGTTTCAAACAAATATATAAAATTCTAAATCAACAACATGTGGGACACAATCATGAAGTGGAACGAAATGTATTGGATATTTTAAACTTTTTCAACAAATAAAAAACTGAAAAGTGGGGCGTGCAATATTATTCATCCCCTTTACTTTCAGTATAGCAAACTCACTCCAGAAATTCAGTGTGGATCTCTGAATGATCCAACGTTGTCCTAAATGACTGGTAATGATAAATAGAATCCACCTGTGTGTAATCAAGTCTCCGTATAAATGCAGCTGCTCTGTAATAGTCTAAGGGTGCGTGCACACGATCAGTGTATGCAGCGTTTTGGACGCAACGTCTTGCCGCTGCGTCCAAAACGCTGCATAGTACAGCATCAGCATAGTGGATGGGATTTCAAGAAATCTCATCCTGACTATGCGTAACCCGCCCGCAGCGTGTTTGGAGCTGTGGTGCGGGTTGCAGGGAGTCCGCTCCTCCGCAGCATGTTTATTTCATGCTGCGGAGTCGGAAGCGGCTCACATCGGGTGACTGCAGGGAGAAGCTGCCCTGCACCTGCCACACACGGTGAGTACAGGGCGGCTGCGGTCTCCCTGTGGCCACCTGCGGCTTCACTCAGGTCCGGAGGAGCTGCGTCCAACACGCAGCTCCTCCAGACCATGTGCACGCACCCTCAGGGTTCTGTTTCAAGTGCAGAGAGCATCATGAAGACCAAGGAACACACCGAACACATAGTGTTCAAGCATAGACCCCAAATGCGGACTTACCTGGCAATTCCATGTTACAGTTTCGGTTGGGTTCAGGGGTGGGGGAGCTGTAAAAAGAAAAGATACCAGCATCTGGGCATCTGTCCGCTTGCACGTCTGGGACCACTCATTAACTAACTGGGTATTTACAGCTGAAGGACAGAACAGCCAAGCACAGATGCTGTCATGCTATAACAGAGAGTAGGCATCTGTGATTGGTCGTTGGAATATTATCGTAACAACCCATACATTCTAGCATAGTACGATCTCTGTCTAACTTCTCTTCCTGCTCTTCACTACCCACCTAAACTCCACCCACCAGGATCGGTTCCCCTAGCAACAAGTTAACCAACTGATCCCCTGGCTCTAGGTGTGTGAATGCGTAAGTTGAGGGCCTCAAATTAACATTCCAATCCTCGGGTCACAGGGATACTACACACGCTGGTCTGGGTGGAGTACCCTTCGTGACGCACCAACCAGTGGGGTGCCACATTCCCCCTTGGTTGAACTCACTCGTCCGCGAGTGATTCCACCCGGACCCGGTATAGAACAAAATTTTTATATGCTTAATAACATAACAATAATAACATTTTTATTTACACAAGAAATGCAATTCTTAAGACACTTACAGTTTACAGGTTGAAGCCAGCACCACCACCTGTAACACCCCTGTGATGCAATAAATGGAATGAGCATGTTTATCCTGTGTTCAGCTCTGCTCTTGTTCTAAACTGGAAGAAATGCAATTCTTTTCATCCCGTCTGGGAGGCTCTCTTCTTAAACGTTACCAAGAACAAAATGCACACTTTTATCTACATCGGCCTAACGGGGCAGGGTCTTTCACCTAGGGCCCATAAAAACCTGGCATGTCTGGAAAACACGACAGCTGACCCTCCTGATTACCAAAAATGTAGATATTGGGTAGTGGTAATAATGTCAGCTCCCGAGACCCAACGCATTTACTGAGCAATGATATGTTGTGGACATTTAACACTGGGGGTAGTTTGAGTTAAAAGATTATAGGGTTCAGAAAGGCCGTCACCCTAAATAGATCAATACCCTTAGAGTCTGGAGCCCCAGATGCACATTTCCACCTGATTTATTTAGAAAACACCCACACAAAGTCATCCAAATACAGGTCCGAACCTGAATGTTTATTATCATTCATATGTTGGATGGACAAAGGTACTCTCCTAGGAGGATAGACAGCAGAGGTGTCCCCACGTGTCATAGGACTCTTACCCACAGGGAACTTAGTGGAAGACATAACCCTCCCCCAACCAACTCTCCCAGGAGAGCACCGAGGCCTAGTATTGACTTGGGCTGTGAGAACAGACGCACCTCTATTCTCCAGTAACAATTAGCCACCTCCACCAGAGAGGTAGAAATAGACTTAACAAAGGCAGAGACAGTAGTACCCAAGCAATTACCTTCACAAAAATTGCCCCAACTACTTCTCTGGACCACCAATCAATAACCGGATTGTATATATTTATATATTTAATCACCCTATTGGTACACTAGATATATTTACAGTTATTATTAAGATGTTACAAATATTACAGTCAGTTATGCAAATAGAAGGATGGAATACACAGAATCAGTTACCTTAATGCTGATGGCACCACAAGGGCGACGTGATGCCAATCTGTTCCTGGGGTATTCTCTGGCTTTGGTGGAATAATTATGCTTCTTCAGAAGAAATACAATATGGACATGGGGCAGCAGGTTTTTATACATTATGGGCTGACCCCTGTCTCCACCCATCTCGCACCTCTGGGCTGTCTCACAACTCCCACCCCTCTGAGTGGGGATATAGATATCCAAACCTTATTATCTGCCATCGCTTTGTCTGTGAGCATCACAGATGGAAGTCAATGCTTTCATATTTTCAGTTATGATTTTATCTTCGTCGGGATATGAAACGTGACTATTCGGAGAGCATCCTACTAGCCAATATCACGTTTCTATGGCTCACGGTTATCGCACGTTCATTTTAATATAAGTGCTATGACCGTCTAGATATGTAGATTTCATATTTATATTCAACATCATCACAGGAAGGATGGCTTATGAAATGGCTCAAGTGGTTAGCAGTGTAGCCTTTGCAGCGCTGGGGTCTTGAGGTCCTGGGTTCAATTCCCACCAAGGACACTAAGGACAACATCTGCTAGGAGTTTGTATGTTCTCCCCGTGTTTGCGTGGGTTTCCTATTCACTCCAGTTTCCTCCCACATTGTAAAGACATACTGATAGGATGTTTAGGTTGTGAGCTCCAAGAGAGACAGCATTACCATGTATGTAAAGTGCTATGGAATTAATAGCGCTATATAAATGAATAAATATTATATTATTATTATATTAACGTTATATTCCCAACACCACTCTGTCTGAGTTGAATAAAGGATTTCCTTCCCACTAGCATTAAAGGGAAATTGGATTTGTCACTTCTCTGCAAATCCCAGCAGGAGTCTTCCTTTACCTGGCTGCCTCTAGGAAGCTCTATTGTATGGCCTGTTGGATGGCATCTTCATGCTAATTAAACTACCACTTGCCAGAGATAGATTGCCTCTGACTACCAAGGGTGGGGGCTTGTGAGTGGATCTTGCAACCTCTAGGACAAGATGGAAGCTGGGGAATATGGCAATGTTCCTTACAAATATTGCTTAATCATCACAGGATCTCGCTAGCGCACTACAGATAATCCCTTGGTCTGACTGAAGCGAGGATCCACCAGATTTCCTCCTGCTCAACTATCCACAAGAACTGGAATAGTCTCAGTTTTTCCAACAATCGCTATTTCCACAGAAATGGTGAACCGAGACGTTAAAATGGAGAAAATATAAACACTCGGGTCTTCTCTCTCCACACGACTAGAGGAGCACGGCTTATGAGCTGGGGGAACCTGATTGGAGCGAAGTGGACAGACCTTGATATAATGATCAGTACGACCATAATAGAAACATGTTTCTGTCCCATGATGAAACGCAGGTGAACTAGTATGAGAGGAGACATCCCCCAACTGCATGGGTTTATTAAATAGTACATGTGGGACCTCTTCCCTACGGAGAACCACAGGGGGCAAAGTTGGTCTAGGTGTCTCCCTGAGGTGTCTATCTGCCCTGATAGCAAGGGATATTGGAGCTTCCAATGACTTTGGAGAAACATGTTGAACCAAAGAGTCTTGAAGCCTAGATAACAAACCCAGACAGAACTGACTCTTGGTGTGGAAACACACTGGTGAGTGCAAAAACACTCCAATTCACGTATCCAAGAGACTGTTGTCCGAGTTTTGCTCTGTTTGCATCCAACTGTGATGCAACGGTCCGACAGTTTTCTCAGATCACATCCGAGTGCTGTCCGAGTGCAATCCGTTTTTTTTCTCAGCAGCTATTTACTGTATAATCATTTACATGAACATTTTTGACAGTTGCCTGAGCTACAGAATGAGAATGTATCAATTAAAACTCGCATCACACTCGGATGGTCCGTGTGTGCGGTCCAACTGTGGTCCGTGATTTTTGTCAGACCCATAGACTTGCATTGACGAGTCTCGGACGTGAATCGCATACTGTTGTAACATGTTGCGACTGCTTTAACGTCCGTGAGGCAGACGAGAAAAAATTGTCTGACACTTGGAAATGTGCTCTCAGACATTAATTAACATTGGTCTGGCTGCAATTGCATTGCAGTCGTCCGAGTTTCACACCAGTTTGTCCAGACCGGGTCCATCCTATTCGTGACACTAAGTTGTGGAGCCCACTGAGACGGGGTACTCGGTACCGGACCGGGGTATCACGGGCGTTATCACGGTGGTCTTGGTCCGGAACGTGTCCCGAGCCCACAAGTAAAAGGGGTTATTTACAGGGATTGTTGTGATGCCACCCACGGGTTGTGGTCAATGGGGACCACCGCTGCTGCTTGCTTCTGCCAGGAGGATGGATGTTGCTGCAGCCGGATGGCTCCTGACAGGGTGGAAATAGTGAAACATGCAGGGAATCACACACTGGAGACTTTAGCAGAGTTTACCGGGTTTTACTTCAAGTTTTTCCACAGTACAGTTCACAAGTACAGTTCATTCACCAAATGAACTCCGTGCTTTTAGTTAACCCTTCTGCAGCCAGGTTTTCCTGCTTCAGACCCTTCTCTTTCTCAATACCTTTCAGGCTTTCTCCCTAGACTTCTCTTCCCCATCGTGCTGTATCGTGGCAACGCGGTCCCTTGTTTGGCTTCCCCCTGTGTGTGGGTAGCAAGCCTGGGTCCTATGTGTTGCTGTACCTCCTGCACGAGTGTTAGGAGAACAGACTTGGAATCTGAGCTCCCCGTCGGTGTGTCTGTGATACGGCATGTAGCTACGGTCACCTCAGAGCCGAATCTCTGGTCCCAGCTTAGCCTTCAGTGTCCCTATATTGCAGGGGATCACCGGGCTCTTTCCTACCCATGTAACTATGGAGTACATAAGGGATCCTTCCCTCCGGTCGTCCTCTGGTACTGCTGCCGTTTTCCTCGGACCCAGCTGTACTGGTCCGGTCTTTCCCCTTCCCTTGGGTTACAGGCTGTGGAGCAGGCTTTCTCTCCAGGGGACCGTACCTCGCAGGATTCTGCGCCTCCAGGGATCCCGAAACCTTCAGGGAGTGTCTCTCTGTCCTGGTCTTTACTGCTCGGCACCCTCTGGCCTACCCTTGGTCTTTGCTCTTCAGCTCACTTTGGCCTACTAACTACTGCTTCCTGGTTTCCCCATATGTACCCAGTCCGTCACCTTGACTGCATCCCACCCACTTGTGACTGGCCCTACCACCCCTTGCCCGCCTAGAGTCCCGGGCTCCGGGTTGAGTCTTGTGCCTGTGGGTGTGTTATGAAGGTGTTCCTAAAGAACTGTCTCTATCTCCTGGCTGCAGTTCCTACCTGTGGCCACCATGGTCGCAGGGGCCCCACATTCACCATATACTGAGGCCAAAGCCGTGAAAAACTCATTCTTCGACTGCAAAAATGAAGAATCCGTCTGCAGAGAGAAGGCCCAGGTCTGGGGATCCCCCTTGAAGTGAGATTTTGATTCCCACTTGCTTTTCCTCACTCCCAGAAATATGTTTTGCAGGCTTCACTGAAGACCATAAATTAATCTCCCCCTCCCAAAAACCTGTCTGGGAGAGGTATCCTGGGTTATGGCTGAACCTGGATATGAGCCGAGGCCAGGAACCCAACAACTTGCTGCAGCTGCTGCACCACCTGTGACCGCAAACTTGTAACATTGTCAGTGAGGGTCTGGATCAGACGTCCAAAAGCCTCAGAGTAAACCATTAGAACTCAGCACAAAAAGTGGGTAGTTGATAATGTCACATGTTGAAAGGGGAAAAGTCTGCCGCGCGGCGCAACACAGAGGGATAACGCTGGGGTAGGGTGGTCATTTGTTAAATTATAAACACGTGTTGGCGTCATCATGCTGCAAGCGTGTTCCCCGGGTCGCTACCTCACACCAGACACTATGGTATTTTGTTGCAAACATGTAATATGCTACTCATGGGTTAAGTTCTTAAAATCTAGCCAGACTGTATTTTGTATACCCATTGTTGAAATATGTAATGTAATTATCTTGCCTCTAGGTATTGTATTTTATTTCCTACTTTTTGATAAGCAACTCAGTGTAAATACAAGTCTTGCAGATGTTTGATGATGTTGAGGTATGTAATGCAATTATCTCTCCTCTAGAAGGTCAGAGGAACTTAATCCTGTTAGAATGCCATTGTATTACTGCTAGGTGAACCATCTGTATCATTATTATTATTATTATTATTTTTATTTATTTATATACCGCCATTAGGTTCCATGGCGCTTTACATGAGGATAGGCGGGACAAGCACAATTACAATAACTCTAGACAATCAGGACAAATAGGTACAGGAGGGGAGGGGACCTCACAGTCTACGAAGGGCGGGTGGGGATACAGTAGGCTGGGGGAGTGTCAGTTACGGGGCGGTCGCCTGGGTCTCATGGCAGCTTGTAGGCTTGAAGGAATAGGTGAGTCTTCAGGTGACACTTGAAGCTTCTCAGGGTTGGAGAGTGTCTGACGTGTTGGGGCAGGGAGTTCCAGAGTTTGGCAGGTGCCCAGGCAAAGTCCTGGACGCGATTGTGCGAAGAGTTCTTGTGAGGAACGGAGGTTGCGTGAGGGTAGCTATCGGGAGAACTGGGCGGAGATGTATGGTGGGGGCAGGTTGTGTATCGCTTTGTATGCCATGGTTAGTGTTTTGAACTCGGATCTCTTGGAGGCGGTGAGCCAGTGAAGGGCTTGGCAGAGGGGGGAGACAGGGGAGTAGCGGGGGCACAGATGGATTAGTCGGGCAGAATTGAGGGTAGATTGGAGAGGTGCGAGGGAGGTGGATGGGATGCCAGTGAGAAGGAGGTTGCAGTAGTCAATCTGTATGTGGCTCTCCCTTGCTAGGACTTAATCCTACTAACATTCCATTGTATGGCTATGTCAATGAGTATGTGGCTCTCTCTTGCCCGCACTGCAATATGACTAAAAATGTTTATAAGAGGCTTGAGATCCATCCAATGAAAAGGCAGTTTTATTCCACCTATCGTAAAGTCCCCAGTATCCTGCAAGGAGGGCTGAGGGTATATAAGGAGAGCTGTTAATTAACCAGAGACAGTTAGATTCTGTGTAGTGCCCTCAGCCTAGAGATTTCAGTCCCGGTTAGAGTGGCACTGGACTTGATAAAGGCAGCTAATCTAGGATCTTCGGATCCGATTGGCCGGCCATAACCCCGGCCTAGGCATTTCAGTGCCGAACAAGGGGATCAGAACCTGGACTATAAGACCACAAGGACTTCAGCATCGAATTATCGGATTCGGCTGTGATGACAAAGACGGCATAAGGAAGCCACACAGGTTGGGACAATCCAGTCACCTGGCTACAGACTTTGCTGTGCTATATTCTAAGCCCTGATGGGCCAGCGGAAGGGTGAGAGTCTGTTGCCTGTTACATTGTTGTGTTTCGCTGGGTATGGGTTATATGCTGTAGTGGTAGTGTGTCCTATAAATTTAGTTCAGTCTTAAGGGGTACACGTGTGGGGGGTCAGACACGTGTGGCATCTCATGCAAAGTGGCATTGAATGCTAAGTGGATGCAGTTACTTCATGGCAGTTGACTAACATTCGTCCTCTCTTCTCTTCTCTTCATACAGGTAATATTCCAAAACTGCTTGCTGTCAACTACTTGTACTCAAGCCATTGTAACAGTGCATGTTAAATATACCTGTGATTGCTGCATTGATCTACATAGCATGAGCTTGAATCACATAGTGTAATAGTAATATTCCATCTCTGCACTTATTGCAATGTTTCCTGTGCCATCTGTATGCCTGTATGCATTCCTCACTCACCAGTATATGACAATTTGCCACATTTGTAAATGTTATCTCGTTGGAGGTTTATAGTGTGAGGAAGCTTGCTAATTCTGTGCCTTCTCCTTTCACCCTGCTGTTCTTGTAGTTGTTAATTACCTGATACCATGTTCCTCCCACAACCCCTCACCTGAATCTGGTAGTGTGCTATAAATTAGTTCATCTTAAGGGTACACGTGTGGGGTCGACACGTGGCATCTCATGCAAAGTGGCATTGAATGCTAAGTGATGCAGTTATTCATGGCAGTTGACTAACATTCGTCCCTCTTCTCTTCTCTTCATACAGGTAATATTCCAAACTGCTTGCTGTCATACTTTCTCAACATTGTAACAGTGCATGTTAAATATACCTGTGATGCTGCATGATCTCTAATGAGCTTGAATACATAGTGTAATGGTAATATTCCACTCTGCACTTATTGCAATGTTTCTGTGCATCTGTATGTTATGCATTCCTCACACCAGTATATGACAATTGCACATTTGTAAATGTTATCTCGTTGGAGGTGTTATAGTGTAGGGAGCCTTGCTAATGTCTGTGCCTTCTCCTTTCACCCTGCTGTTCTTGTAGTTGTTAATTACCTGTACCATGTTCTCCCACAACCCCTCACCTGAATTGGTAGTGTGTCTATAAATTTAGTTCATCTTAAGGGTACACGTGTGGGGGTCGACACGTGTGCATCTCATGCAAAGTGCATTGAATGCTAAGTGGATGCAGTTATTCATGCAGTTGACTAACTTCGTCCTCTCTTCTCTTCATCAGTAATATTCCAACTGCTTGCTGTCACTACTTTCTCACATTGTACAGTGCATGTTAAATATACCTGTATTGCTGCATGATCACTCAGCTTGAATCATAGTGTAATGTAATTCCACCTGCACTTATTGCAATGTTTCCTGTGCCATCTGTATTATGCATTCCTCACCAAGTAATGACAATTTGCCACATTGTAATGTTATCTCGTTGAGGTTTTGTGTGAGAGCCTTGCTAATGTCTGTGCCTTCCCTTACCTCTGTTCTTGATTGTTAATTACCTGATACCATGTTCCTCCCAACCCTCACCTGAATCGTAGTGTGCTATAAATTTAGTTCATCTTAAGGTACACGTGTGGGGTCGACACTGTGGCATCTCATGCAAAGTGCATTGAATGCTAATGGTTATCATGCATGACTACATCGTTCTCTTTCTTCATAAGGAATCCAATGCTTGCTGTACATTTCAACATTGTACATGCAGTATACCTTGATGCTGCATATCTCTGCGATGATCATAGGTATGGTATACCACCGCACTATTGCAATGTTTCTTGCACTGTTAGCATTCTCACCACAGATATGACAATTCCCATTAATTACTCGTGAGTTTATAGTGTAGAGCTTGCTAATTCTGTGCTCTCCTTCACCTGTCTGTATTTTATACCTGTACCTTCTCCAACCCTCACCGATCGGTAGTGTGCATATTATCATTTAGGTACACGTGGGGTCAACTGCATCTCATGCAAAGTGGCATTGAATGCTAAGTGGATGCAGTTACTTCATGCAGTTGACTAACATTCGTCCTCTCTTCTCTTCTCTTCATACAGGTTAATATTCCAAAACTGCTTGCTGTCAACTACTTGTACTCAAGCCATTGTAACAGTGCATGTTAAATATACCTGTGATTGCTGCATTGATCTACATAGCATGAGCTTGAATCACATAGTGTAATAGTAATATTCCATCTCTGCACTTATTGCAATGTTTCCTGTGCCATCTGTATGCCTGTATGCATTCCTCACTCACCAGTATATGACAATTTGCCACATTTGTAAATGTTATCTCGTTGGAGGTGTTATAGTGTAGAGGAAGCCTTGTCTAATGTCTGTGGCCTTTCATCCTTTCACCCCTGCTGTTTCTTGTAGTTGTTAATTACCTGATACCATGTTTCCTCCCACAAGCCCCCTCACCTGAATCTGGTAGTGTGTCCTATAAATTTAGTTCAGTCTTAAGGGGTACACGTGTGGGGGGTCAGACACGTGTGGCATCTCATGCAAAGTGGCATTGAATGCTAAGTGGATGCAGTTACTTCATGGCAGTTGACTAACATTCGTCCTCTCTTCTCTTCTCTTCATACAGGTAATATTCCAAAACTGCTTGCTGTCAACTACTTGTACTCAAGCATTGTAACAGTGCATGTTAAATATACCTGTGATTGCTGCATTGATCTACATAGCATGAGCTTGAATCACATAGTGTAATGTAATATTCCATCTCTGCACTTATTGCAATGTTTCCTGTGCCATCTGTATGCCTGTATGCATTCCTCACTCACCAGTATATGACAATTTGCCACATTTGTAAATGTTATCTCGTTGGAGGTTTTATAGTGTAGAGGAAGCCTTGTCTAATGTCTGTGGCCTTTCATCCTTTCACCCCTGCTGTTTCTTGTAGTTGTTAATTACCTGATACCATGTTTCCTCCCACAAGCCCCCTCACCTGAATCTGGTAGTGTGTTCTATAAATTTAGTTCAGTCTTAAGGGGTACACGTGTGGGGGGTCAGACACGTGTGGCATCTCATGCAAAGTGGCATTGAATGCTAAGTGGATGCAGTTACTTCATGGCAGTTGACTAACATTCGTCCTCTCTTCTCTTCTCTTCATACAGGTAATATTCCAAAACTGCTTGCTGTCAGCTACTTGTACTCAAGCTATTGTAACAGTGCATGTTAAATATACCTGTGATTGCTGCATTGATCTACATAGCATGAGCTTGAATCACATAGTGTAATGGTAATATTCCATCTCTGCACTTATTGCAATGTTTCCTGTGCCATCTGTATGCCTGTATGCATTCCTCACTCACCAGTATATGACAATTTGCCACATTTGTAAATGTTATCTCGTTGGAGGTTTTATAGTGTAGAGGAAGCCTTGTCTAATGTCTGTGGCCTTTCATCCTTTCACCCCTGCTGTTTCTTGTAGTTGTTAATTACCTGATACCATGTTTCCTCCCACAAGCCCCCTCACCTGAATCTGGTAGTGTGTCCTATAAATTTAGTTCAGTCTTAAGGGGTACACGTGTGGGGGGTCAGACACGTGTGGCATCTCATGCAAAGTGGCATTGAATGCTAAGTGGATGCAGTTACTTCATGGCAGTTGACTAACATTCGTCCTCTCTTCTCTTCTCTTCATACAGGTAATATTCCAAAACTGCTTGCTGTCAACTACTTGTACTCAAGCCATTGTAACAGTGCATGTTAAATATACCTGTGATTGCTGCATTGATCTACATAGCATGAGCTTGAATCACATAGTGTAATGGTAATATTCCATCTCTGCACTTATTGCAATGTTTCCTGTGCCATCTGTATGCCTGTATGCATTCCTCACTCACCAGTATATGACAATTTGCCACATTTGTAAATGTTATCTCGTTGGAGGTGTTATAGTGTAGAGGAAGCCTTGTCTAATGTCTGTGGCCTTTCATCCTTTCACCCCTGCTGTTTCTTGTAGTTGTTAATTACCTGATACCATGTTTCCTCCCACAAGCCCCCTCACCTGAATCTGGTAGTGTGTCCTATAAATTTAGTTCAGTCTTAAGGGGTACACGTGTGGGGGGTCAGACACGTGTGGCATCTCATGCAAAGTGGCATTGAATGCTAAGTGGATGCAGTTACTTCATGGCAGTTGACTAACATTCGTCCTCTCTTCTCTTTCTTCATACAGGTAATATTCCAAAACTGCTTGCTGTCAACTACTTGTACTCAAGCCATTGTAACAGTGCATGTTAAATATACCTGTGATTGCTGCATTGATCTACATAGCATGAGCTTGAATCACATAGTGTAATGGTAATATTCCATCTCTGCACTTATTGCAATGTTTCCTGTGCCATCTGTATGCCTGTATGCTCCCACTAAACCCCGTTCACTCTTAAGGTAAGTGTGGCTTAACTTGTTAGCTCTAAGGGTACACTGTGGAGTCAGGGATGCGTTTCATTCATGCAAATACATTGTAATGCTAATGCATCAGTTATTCACATTTGCTAACTTCGTCCTCCTCTCTACCTCTTATACAGTCATATTAAATCTTGCTGCTTCAATATTCCTTAATCCTTGATTAATGTATGGTAAATTCCAACACTTTATTGTGCAATTGTTTCCTTAGTCATGTTGAAGCTCATCCAATATATGTAATATTTGCCAAGTTTGTAAATGTTTCTGTTGGAGTGTTTAGTGTGAGGAGTCTGCCTAATTTGTCACTTCTGCCACATTTAAACTGTTTGTTGATGTGTTTAGTGTAGAAACCTTGTCCTACAATCTCCTTCATGACTGGTATTGCCCATGTGTTTCTTTATATGGTGTAATTCTCTGAGGCATGTCCTCTCCAATCCCCAACTCTGAATCGTAAGTGATGCATTATATTTAGTTCATACTATATGCGTCATCTTGCTGGGGGTCATACCACCGTGTGCTCTCATCAAACATTTGCTAATCCATGCAGTCATGTCTGAGTTGATAACAGTTCGTCCTTTCTTCTCTTATCAGTGAATTCAAAATGTTTTCCAACACTTGCCAATCCAATGTTACCGTGCATGTATAATAGTTTGATGCTTGTCACCAAAGCATATGACAATTTCCAAGTGTAATATCTTTGAATGTCTATCATGTGATTATTGCAATGTTTCCTGTCCATCTTATCTGTATCATTCCTACTCACCAGTATTGACATCTGCCACATTGTAAAGTCCTTCCGTTGGGTGTTATATTAAGGAGCCTTCTAATGTCTGTGCCTGGTCCTACACTGGCTGTTCTTGATGTTATTAATAGCTGATTATCCATGTTCCTCCCACATCCCCTCACCTAATCTCTTATGGTTTAAAATTAGTTCTAGTCTTAAGTTAACCATGGGTCGCATCGTGTGCTGATCATGCAATACTCGCTTAATGCTAATATAGTTAATTAAATGCAAATGACAATTCGCATTTCCTTTCTCTTCATAGTATATTCCAAAATTTGCTGTCACTACTTGTATCAACCTTGAAGTGCTATGTGTAATATACTTGATGTTGTGCTTATTACTGCTGCTTGTATAGTTAATGTAATATTCCCTCTCCAACTCCTTGCAATGATTCTGTGTCCCTTAATGTTTCATCTACACCAGTAGTTACACGTTGTGCCACATTGTAAATGTTAATCTATGGAGTGTTATTATGGAGGAAAGCCTTGTCTTTCTTGCTCTTTTCCATCCTTCATCCCTCCTCTTGTCTCTTGTATTAGTGTTAATTCACTCTGGAACCATGTATTTCCCTCCACATGCCACTTTACCTGATCTGTGTATGTCCTAAAAGTTTATCAAGGGTACAGTGTTGGGGTCTACCGTTGGGTTCTATGAAAGGGCTTTGCTAAGTGGTGCATCTTACTTCTGCAGCTTTGACTAAATTCCCTCTCTTTCTCCTCATCGTAATATCCAATATGCTCTTAAATATTTCTTAAGCCATTGTGAGTGCATGTGAATACTCTGAATGGCTTGAATCTAATAGCATATTAGCTTGACTACATTAGTATATTCCATCTCTGCACTATATTGCAATGTTCCTGTGCATCTGTATCTCAAGCATTCTCACTCATATTATGACATTGCACATTTGTAATTATCTAGTTGGAGGTGTAAGGTAGAACCATGCTAATTTGAGTTCTTTCATTATTTCTTGCTTCTGTAATGTAATACATTACCAGTTTTCCCAAACCCTCTTGACGTGTTGGTAGGTTTCCTATATTTGTTCCATTTAAGGGTACCTGTGGGGGGTCATACCTGTCATCTCATCAAAGTGCATGAATGCTAAGTGGATTGCAGTTACACTCTAGGTCAGTTGTGGTCCTCCTTCTCTTCATACAGAATATTCAATGCTAGTGTCATATTTCATCAGCCATTGTAAACATGTTAATATACCTGTATTTGCCAAATCTCTGTCACATACTTAATCCATAGTGTAAGTAATATTCCATCTCTGACTTATTGCAATGTTTCTCTGTGCCATCTTATGCTGTATGATTCTCTGTAGTATATGACAATTGCCAATTGTAAAAAAAAAAAAAAAAAAAAAAAAAAAAAAAAAAAAAAAAAAAAAAAAAAAAAAAAAAAAAAAAAAAAAAAAAAAAAAAAAAAAAAAAAAAAAAAAAAAAAAAAAAAAAAAAAAAAAAAAAAAAAAAAAAAAAAAAAAAAAAAAAAAAAAAAAAAAAAAAAAAAAAAAAAAAAAAAAAAAAAAAAAAAAAAAAAAAAAAAAAAAAAAAAAAAAAAAAAAAAAAAAAAAAAAAAAAAAAAAAAAAAAAAAAAAAAAAAAAAAAAAAAAAAAAAAAAAAAAAAAAAAAAAAAAAAAAAAAAAAAAAAAAAAAAAAAAAAAAAAAAAATGACAATTTGCCACAGTTGTAAATGTTATCTCGTTGGAGGTTTATAGTGTAGAGGAAGCCTTGTCTAATGTCTGTGGCCTTTCATCCTTTCACCCCTGCTGTTTCTTGTAGTTGTTAATTACCTGATACCATGTTTCCTCCCACAAGCCCCCTCACCTGAATCTGGTAGTGTGTCCTATAAATTTAGTTCAGTCTTAAGGGTACACTTGTGGGGGTCAGACACTGATGGCATTCTCATGCAAAGTGACATTGAATGCTAAGTGGATGCAGTTACTTCATGGCAGTTGACTAACATATACGTCTTCTTCTCTTTTTCATACAGGTAATATTCCAAAACTGCTTGCGTCAACATTGTACTCAAGCCATGTAAACAGTGCATGTTAAATATATCCTTGATTGCGTGCATTGATCTACATAGCATGAGCTTGAATCCATATGTTTATGGTAATTTCCACTGAGCACTTATTGCAATGTTTCCAGGCCAGTCTTAACTGTATGCATTCTGCACCCATATATGAAAAAAAAAAAAAATGCTGTTTCTTGTAGTTGTTAATTACCTGATACCATGTTTCCTCCCACAAGCCCCCTCACCTGAATCTGGTAGTGTGTCTATAAATTTAGTTCAGTCTTAAGGGGTACACGTGTGGGGGGTCAGACACGTGTGCATCTCATGCAAAGTGGCAATTGAATGCTAAGTGGATGCAGTTACTTCATGGCAGTTGACTAACATTCGTCCTCTCTTCTCTTCTCTTCATACTAGGTAATATTCCAAAACTGCTTGCTGTCAACTACTTGTACTCAAGCCATTGTAACAGTGCATGTTAAATATACCTGTGATTGCTGCATTGATCTACATAGCATGAGCTTGAATCACATAGTGTAATGGTAATATTCCATCTCTGCACTTATTGCAATGTTTCCTGTGCCATCTGTATGCCTGTATGCATTCCTCACTCACCAGTATATGACAATTTGCCACATTTGTAAATGTTATCTCGTTGGAGGTGTTATAGTGTAGAGGAAGCCTTGTCTAATGTCTGTGGCCTTTCATCCTTTCACCCCTGCTGTTTCTTGTAGTTGTTAATTACCTGATACCATGTTTCCTCCCACAAGCCCCCTCACCTGAATCTGGTAGTGTGTCCTATAAATTTAGTTCAGTCTTTTTTTTTTTTTTTTTTTTTTTTTTTTAACCATTAGACTTTTTATTGTTTAAAACATAACATACATAATCATGCCTTAACCTAGGCAGAGTACAAAAACATTACAAAGATAGAACCGGGGAAGACAAGGGGAAAGATAAGGGGGGGGGGGGGGGGAGTAGGGGGTGGGTGCCAAAGGCTAACATATCAATAAAATATGAAATTCCATATATAAAATGTACAAAAAACAAGAATTAAACAAATCCAGAGAATCAAAGGTCACTGCAGAAGATATGCCGGAATATCAGAAGCTAAAGAGGAGGATGTCCATGGGTCCCACCAGGAGAGAATCCTATTCCTTTTTGACAGGGAGGTAGCTGTAAGAGACTCATAGCAGAAATGTAGGTTCAATTTATTGATCAATTCTGACCTAGAGGGAGCAGTGGGGGCTTTCCAATGGGCAGCTATACATTGTCTGGCGGCAATTAGCACATTTGAAACAATAGGCAGCAGAGGAGAGGGGAGGTCCACCAATGAGATGCCCAGAAGAGCTGTTGGGCTCGTTAGATTAAAAGGTAAGTGAGTCACATCAATTATAATTGCTTCAACCTGACGCCAAAAAGCATTAATTATAGGACATTCCCACCAAACGTGTGCCAGGGTTCCAGAGGAACCACAGCCCTTCCAACAGGAAGAAGAGGTGGTCAAATGAAGCCTGACTAATCTCTCTGGTGTCATATACCACTGTAAAAGTACTTTCCTAGCTTGCTCCATGTGGCCCACACATGAGGAGAATTTTGACGGGTGAGACAGAGCAAAGGCCCAATCATCTCCCGAAGCAGTGAAAGAGAGTGCAGACTCCCATGAATCCATACAAGGGAGTCTATGTTGAACCCCATGGAGCAGCAAGGAGTTATACAAAACCGACACTCCATGTGAAATAGTGGTATTGGGTTTAAAATATTTTTGACCGGGAGAATCTGCAATAGTCGGGGGATCCCTAAAAATATGTAGGTTACGTAGAAGGCTGTGAAATTGCATGTATGAAAATAAACCGAATCCGGAAGAGAGAAACGGGTCTGGAGAGCTGAAAAAGAGAGGAGCCCAGATGGGCCAAACAAGTCCACAATATACTTTATTCCAGCCTGCTTCCAGGGAAGCACAGAAACACCCTCGATGGTATCCCTCAAAGCGTCCAGTGAGATATAGCGTACCATGTGCGGGAATACAATCGGACAGATAGATGCCCATAGTGTAATAGCAGCAGACATGGTAGATAAAATACTCCCAGGTATGTTAGAACGCAAAAGGGAGGCCTCCAGTAAACGCCTGAGAGAGCCATCGGGGGCAAAATGAGATTCAATCCGCAACCAAGGAATGTCAGAGATCCCATCCCACCATAACTTGAGGGGTTCCAACATAGCCGCTCTGTAGTAAGCTGCCAACATAGGGGCACCCAAACCACCCCTGGAATAGGGGAGCACCATCCACTTCCTCTTAACTCTATGTGGTTTATTACTCCAAATGAAGGCATCTATAATGGATTGAAACATCGAGAGACGTCTCGAGGGGATGTGGAGGGGTAAGCACCTGAATAGGTATATTAGCTTCGGCAATAACATCATTTTGACTACCTGTATGCGTGCCATCCAGGAGAGCGCAGACTCAGAGAATTTCCCAACATCGGCTCGAAGGTCCGCAGCAAGGGCCTCACAATTAATACGTACCAAGTCAGCCAGGCGTGTCAGTTTAATACCCAAGTAAGAAAACCCCCCGGGGGACCACCTGTACTGATAAGTAGTTTGAATGTTGATTTGAAGTGACAAGGGGAGGAAAAGAGGGAAGAGAGTTGATTTAGATATATTGAGCCTATAATATGAAACCGCAGAGAAATCACGTAAAAGATCCGAAATCGCACTTAAAGAATGCTCAGGGTCAGAGCAGGTAAAGACCACATCATCTGCATATAGACTAATCTTATATTCAGTAGGACCAACCTGTATCCCCTTGATGTCTGGGGACTGGCGAGCAACAGCGGCAAGAGGCTCCATAATCAATGCAAAAATTAATGGCGAAAGGGGGCAACCTTGTCGCGTACCGTTAGAAATGGAAAAAGTTCGGGATTGGAAACCAGAAGCCCGAACTGAGGCGCTTGGGTTGGAATATAAGGCCATAATGGCTCGAGCAATAATGCCGCCAAAACCAAATTTGCCCAATGTCCTCTCCAAATACCCCCAGTGCACCCGATCAAATGCCTTCTCTGCGTCAAGTGAAAGGAATGCACTGGGGAGGTGCCCCCTCTCCACCACATCCAGCAGATTTATCAAACGTCTTGTGCCATCCTCGTCTGCCTACCCAGAACAAATCCCACCTGATCGGGATGAATGAGAGAGGGCAGCACTGTAAGAAGACGGTTGGCCCACAGCTTGGCATAAATTTTAACATCTGCATTAAGCAGTGCGATGGGGCGAAAGTTGGAAGGTGTGGTTGGAGGTTTGCCGGGTTTAGGAAGAGTGGCTATCGAGGCCTCCAGTCCCTCTCGTCTGATACAGCCAGAGCAAGCCCAGTGATCAAAAAGACGTAAAAGGTATGGGCCAAGGACAGGAAAAAACTGGGCATAATAAGGAAAGGAAAACCCATCCGGGCCGGGAGCTGAGGATTTTTTGGATTCTTTTATGATTTGGGAGAGTTCAGAGAGTAAGATTGGGGAGTTCAATGAGGAGAGCTGCTCAGGAGTAATGCTAGGCAGGGCTGCTCTCTCCAGGAAGGCAGAGATATCCTCAGGGGAGGGCTGGGGCACCGAAGAATCTTCCCGCAGATTGTAAAGGTCAGAATAGTAAGAAGCGAATTCGTTAGCAATTTGGATAGGATTATAGACTTTTGAAGAGTCTGGTCTAGTAATAAAGGGAATCCTCGCCTGTAATTCTCCTTTCTTGACACGCCTGGCTAACAGGGCACCCGCACGATCCCCCATGGCATAATAAGTAGCCCTGGTCTTCCGCATTGCATTGGCCGTGGAACGAAGCAGTAGCTGCCGAACCACCAAACGAGCCTTGTTGAGATCTGAAAGCAAGGCCGCAGAAGGGGCGTGTTTGTGCTGAGATTCCAATCGCGCAATCTCAGACAAAGCGTCCTTTAACGTCTGAGTGTATTTACGCTTCTGGATGGCTGCAATTTTAAGTAAGTGGCCTCGCATGACTGCCTTGTGTGTGAACCACAACACATCCGGTTGAGTCTCTGGTAGATCATTATTACTGAAGAATTCTTTAAGGTAGGAATCTAAAATGGAAACATTAGACTGGTCAGTCAGCAATTGAGAATTTAAACGCCATCTTGAAGGGGGAGAAATGGCCAATGGATCATTAAGGGAGACTGTCACTGGAGCATGGTCTGACCATGAAATATTCCCTATTGACGCTGCAGTACAGTGAGGGAGAGCTACATCATCTACCAGGATATAGTCGATCCTGCTATAAGATGCGTGCCTAGATGACATATACGTGTAGTCTCTCTCACTGCAGTGAAGATATCGCCAAATATCATGCAGACCATGGAGACGGACAAGGGGGCCAGCTTCACCTCTTGAGGTTGAGGGGACTGAGCAGTCCAATAATCTTGATATAGGGACATTGAAGTCGCCCGCTATTACTTTATGCCCATGTTGAACGTCCCCAAGGATCTGCAAGACGGATTTTAAAAATTTAAGTTGGCCAGTGTTGGGTCCATAAACCGAGGCTATCGTAAAGGGGGCATTGTTAATAGTGCATAAAATTATCAAATATCTGCCAGAGGGATTTGAGATCGTGTGAATCAACTTAAAGACCACATCTTTACTGATAAAAATCGCAACTCCAGCTTTTTTCGTATCTCCTCCTGCAAAAAAACGGTGAGGGTACATATCAGACTTCATTCTAAAATTGTCTTGTTCTATCAAGTGAGTCTCCTGAAGACATATTATCTGATGACGCATTTTACAGAGTTGACGCCAGACCATAGCTCTCTTGCACGGGGAATTGAGGCCATTAACATTCTGAGAAAATACAGTAACACTCATGGTGGTTCATATACAACAGCATGTGATATCATAATATAATATTCCTCCAGAATCTTCACTGAAATAAAGCAAATGACCGTCCTGAACAACTTAAAGGGAGTTAAAGGGAAAAAAGGGGAAGGGATGAGCAGACAAGACAGACAAACAGAAAACATGAAAACAATATCCATTCAGACGAGGTCTGAAACTACAGGTGACAAAAAAAAAAGTCACCAAGGGGCCAAGGCTGACAAGTCAGCAAATACGTGGAATTACAGTCCACAAGAGCAAAAATAGTAAGCAGAAAGGAGAAAAAAAAATAAAAAATTTGGAAAAATTCTATTCCGAAAGAAAAAAGGATCCGACCAGGACCGACTGAGAAAAAGTCCCTTCAGGTGACCTCCCACTCCGTATCAATATGGTGATCGGCAGCTGTGAGGGTATCCGCCTCAGGTTGTCCAGAGTCCTTCGAGGCAGGGGAACCCGGAGGGATGAGGCCCCAGCGAGCCAAATTTTTAGCAGCTTGACGGGGAGTAAGGCAAGTTGTAAAAGCACCGTCCTTCTTGACAAGAAGTCTCGTGGGATAGTATCCCCATCGATATTGAATCCCTTTGTCCCTTAAAATGGCAGTGTGCGGGGCAAAGGCACGGCGCAATGCCAACGTGCCCGATGAAAGATCTGGAAAAACCTTGATGGAAGCAAACTTCTCTGGCAACTCAGGTGAACCCCGGAGAGCATACAGGAAGTCCTCCTTCAATTCGAAGAAATGGATACGAGCCAGCACATCCCTGGGTACGGAGGCCGCCAGGCTGGGTGGCTTGCGAAGGCGATGGATTCTATCAATAACCAAAAGCTTTTTATCTGTCTAGGGAAGTGCAGCCAATATAAATTCTTGAAGGAAGGCTCTCAGATCCGGGGCTGAGACCGATTCGTCTACCCCCCTTAGTTTAACATTGTTCCTCCTGGATCTATCTTCTAGATCCAGGGTCTTTGACTGGGTCTTTAGGGCTCGTGAGTCCAATGCCTCGTGTGCATCCCAGAGGCTGTTATGTGATGCCACCAACTCTGCCATCTTTCGTTCCAAATGATCTGTGCGCCCTTCCAGATCCTCCACCTCCGATTTAAGAGATGCCACCATGGTGCGCATGTCCTCCTGCAGGGAGGAACGCAGCTCTCCCAACAAAGTTTTGAGGAGAGATGGGGTGAGAGGGGCCTCTGTAGCCCCGGCATCAGAGCTGCTCAGATCTGCTGAAAGGGGAGCTCGCTTTGCGGCGCGTGCGGCCCTGGGAGACTGCGGCGCCATTTTAGCTTCTTGTGCCAGGTGTGGAGGGGGGACAAAGAAGTCCGGAATCCTCCGGGCCGGATCACGAGATCCCGGCTTGCTCTTCCCCATTTGTTCACCAAAGGATAAGGCACCGGAGAAGGGAGGGCAGGATTGTAAGAAAGCAGGAGGGGCCGAGATTAGAGTCGTTTATGGATGATCCTGGTCAGTGTCCTACACCATTAGCAGTTAGGACATTTCCCCCATGCTAGAGATTTGTAGATTTGTTAAAAAAGTATCTCCATTGATTAATTGGAGGGCAAACTTTTATCTGTGTGGGGTTTGAAATCAGTCAGATGGCCTTCAGGAGATGCATCAGTACTGTAACATGCACCTCTCACTGGTATATCCGGATGGTCCCCAGCTGGCAGGTTAGGGCTGCTATAGCAACAAAGCCAATTCTCTAGGTGACCACCAGATGGTGTACATTCAGTAATGGCTCTGTACTGTGTAGTCTGTAGACTGTGCCCTCCGTCCCTCTTCCTGGGTCTGTTAATATGTTGTTTGAATATAGTGTTCCGTGTTGTGCAGCAAGCTCTGTCCCCACTCAGGTCCCAGCACGCTAGGTCTGTATCAGAGCCTAGTCACATGAGCACCTTTGTCCCTCACCTCTTTGTTGTGGCTCTGCAGGTGGGAAGTTTGTTGTGCAATTTAGTTCAGTCTTAAGGGGTACACGTGTGGGGGGTCAGACACGTGTGGCATCTCATGCAAAGTGGCATTGAATGCTAAGTGGATGCAGTTACTTCATGGCAGTTGACTAACATTCGTCCTCTCTTCTATTCTCTTCATACAGGTAATATTCCAAAACTGCTTGCTGTCAACTACTTGTACTCAAGCCATTGTAACAGTGCATGTTAAATATACCTGTGATTGCTGCATTGATCTACATAGCATGAGCTTGAATCACATAGTGTAATAGTAATATTCCATCTCTGCACTTATTGCAATGTTTCCTGTGCCATCTGTATGCCTGTATGCATTCCTCACTCACCAGTATATGACAATTTGCCACATTTGTAAATGTTATCTCGTTGGAGGTGTTATAGTGTAGAGGAAGCCTTGTCTAATGTCTGTGGCCTTTCATCCTTTCACCCCTGCTGTTTCTTGTAGTTGTTAATTACCTGATACCATGTTTCCTCCCACAAGCCCCCTCACCTGAATCAGGTAGTGTGTCCTATAAATTTAGTTCAGTCTTAAGGGGTACACGTGTGGGGGGTCAGACACATGTGGCATCTCATGCAAAGTGGCATTGAATGCTAAGTGGATGCAGTTACTTCATGGCAGTTGACTAACATTCGTCCTCTCTTCTCTTCTTTTCATATAGGTAATATTCCAAAACTGCTTGCTGTCAACTACTTGTACTCAAGCCATTTTAACAGTGCATGTTAAATATACCTGTGATTACTGCATTGATCTACATAGCATGGGCTTGAATCACATAGTGTAATGGTAATATTCCATCTCTGCACTTATTGCAATGTTTCCTGTGCCATCTGTATGCCTGTATGCATTCCTCACTCACCAGTATATGACAATTTGCCACATTTGTAAATGTTATCTCGTTGGAGGTGTTATAGTGTAGAGGAAGCCTTGTCTAATGTCTGTGGCCTTTCATCCTTTCACCCCTGCTGTTTCTTGTAGTTGTTAATTACCTGATACCATGTTTCCTCCCACAAGCCCCCTCACCTGAATCAGGTAGTGTGTCCTATAAATTTAGTTCAGTCTTAAGGGGTACACGTGTGGGGGGTCAGACACGTGTGGCATCTCATGCAAAGTGGCATTGAATGCTAAGTGGATGCAGTTACTTCATGGCAGTTGACTAACATTCGTCCTCTCTTCTCTTCTTTTCATATAGGTAATATTCCAAAACTGCTTGCTGTCAACTACTTGTACTCAAGGCATTGTAAGAGTGCATGTTAAATATACCTGTGATTGCTGCATTGATCTACATAGCATGAGCTTGAATCACATAGTGTAATTGTAATATTCCATCTCTGCACTTATTGCAATGTTTCCTGTGCCATCTGTATGCCTGTATGCATTCCTCACTCACCAGTATATGACAATTTGCCACATTTGTAAATGTTATCTCGTTGGAGGTGTTATAGTGTAGAGGAAGCCTTGTCTAATGTCTGTGGCCTTTCATCCTTTCACCCCTGCTGTTTCTTGTAGTTGTTAATTACCTGATACCATGTTTCCTCCCACAAGCCCCCTCACCTGAATCTGGTAGTGTGTCCTATAAATTTAGTTCAGTCTTAAGGGGTACACGTGTGGGGGGTCAGACACGTGTGGCATCTCATGCAAAGTGGCATTGAATGCTAAGTGGATGCAGTTACTTCATGGCAGTTGACTAACATTCGTCCTCTCTTCTCTTCTCTTCATACCTGTAATATTCCAAAACTGCTTGCTGTCAACTACTTGTACTCAAGCCATTGTAACAGTGCATGTTAAATATACCTGTGATTGCTGCATTGATCTACGTAGCATGAGCTTGAATCACATAGTGTAATAGTAATATTCCATCTCTGCACTTATTGCAATGTTTCCTGTGCCATCTGTATGCCTGTATGCATTCCTCACTCACCAGTATATGACAATTTGCCACATTTGTAAATGTTATCTGTTGGAGGTTTTATAGTGTAGAGGAAGCCTTGTCTAATGTCTGTGGCCTTTCATCCTTTCACCCCTGCTGTTTCTTGTAGTTGTTAATTACCTGATACATGTTTCCTCCACAAGCCCCCTCACCTGAATCTGGTAGTGTGTTCTATAAATTTAGTTCAGTCTTAAGGGGTACACGTGTGGGGGGTCAGACACGTGTGGCATCTCATGCAAAGTGGCATTGAATGCTAAATGGATGCAGTTACTTCATGGCAGTTGACTAACATTGTCCTCTCTTCTCTTCATACAGGTAATATTCCAAAACTGCTTGCTGTCAACTACTTGTACTCAAGCCATTGTAACAGTGCATGTTAAATATACCTGTGATTGCTGCCTTGATCTACATAGCATGAGCTTGAATCACATAGTGTAATGGTAATATTCCATCTCTGCACTTATTGCAATGTTTCCTGTGCCCTCTGTATGCCTGTATGCATTCCTCACTCACCAGTATATGACAATTTGCCACATTTGTAAATGTTATCTCGTTGGAGGTTTTATAGTGTAGAGGAAGCCTTGTCTAATGTCTGTGGCCTTTCATCCTTTCGCCCCTGCTGTTTCTTGTAGTTGTTAATTACCTGATACCATGTTTCCTCCACAAGCCCCCTCACCTGAATCTGGTAGTGTGTTCTATAAATTTAGTTCAGTCTTAAGGGGTACACGTGTGGGGGGTCAGACACGTGTGGCATCTCATGCAAAGTGGCATTGAATGCTAAGTGGATGCAGTTACTTCATGGCAGTTGACTAACATTCGTCCTCTCTTCTCTTCTCTCTTCTCTTCATACAGGTAATATTCCAAAACTGCTTGCTGTCAACTACTTGTACTCAAGCCATTGTAACAGTGCATGTTAAATATACCTGTGATTGCTGCATTGATCTACATAGCATGAGCTTGAATCACATAGTGTAATGGTAATTTCCATCTCTGCACTTATTGCAATGTTTCCTGTGCCATCTGTATGCCTGTATGCATTCCTCACTCACCAAATATATGACAATTTGCCACATTTGTAAATGTTATCTCGTTGGAGGTTTTATAGTGTAGAGGAAGCCTTGTCTAATGTCTGTGGCCTTTCATCCTTTCACCCCTGCTGTTTCTTGTAGTTGTTAATTACCTGATACCATGTTTCCTCCCACAAGCCCCCTCACTGAATCAGGTAGTGTGTCCTATAAATTTAGTTCAGTCTTAAGGGTACACGTGTGGGGGTCAGACACGTGTGGCATCTCATGCAAAGTGGCATTGAATGCTAGTGGATGCAGTTACTTCATGGCAGTTGACTAACATTCGTCCTCTTCTCTTCTTTTCATATAGGTAATATTCCAACACTGCTTGCTGTCAACTACTTGTACTCAAGCATTGTAACAGTGCATGTTAAATATACCTGTGATTGCTGCATTGATTACATAGCATGAGCTTGAATCACATAGTGTAATTGTAATATTCCATCTCTGCACTTATTGCAATGTTTCCTGTGCCATCTGTATGACTGTATGCATTCCTCACTCACCAGTATATGACAATTTGCCACATTTGTAAATGTTATCTCGTTGGAGGTGTTATAGTGTAGAGGAAGCCTTGTCTAATGTCTGTGGCCTTTCATCCTTTCACCCCTGCTGTTTCTTGTAGTTGTTAATTACTGATACCATGTTTCCTCCCCCCTCACCTGAATCTGGTAGTGTGTCCTATAAATTTAGTTCAGTCTTAAGGGGTACACGTGTGGGGGGGTCAGACACGTGTGGCATCTCATGCAAAGTGGCATTGAATGCTAAGTGGATGCAGTTACTTCATGGCAGTTGACTAACATTCGTCCTCTCTTCTCTTCATACAGGTAATATTCCAAAACTGCTTGCTGTCAACTACTTGTACTCAAGCCATTGTAACAGTGCATGTTAATATACTGTGATTGCTGCATTGATCTACATAGCATGAGCTTGAATCACATAGTGTAATAGTAATATTCCATCTCTGCACTTATTGCAATGTTTCCTGTTCCATCTGTATGCCTGTATGCATTCCTCACTCACCAGTATATGACAATTTGCCACATTTGTAAATGTTATCTCGTTGGAGGTGTTATAGTGTAGAGGAAGCCTTGTCTAATGTCTGTGGCCTTTCATCCTTTCACCCTGCTGTTTCTGTAGTTGTTAATTACTTGATACCCTGTTTCCTCCCACAAGCCCCCTCACCTGAATCTGGTAGTGTGTCCTATAAATTTAGTTTCAGTCTTAAGGGTACACGTGTGGGGGGTCAGACACGTGTGGCATTATCATGCAAAGTGGCATTGAATGCTAAGTGGATGCAGTTACTTCATGGCAGTTGACTAACATTCGTCCTCTTTCTTTCTCTTCATACAGGTAATATTCCAAAACTGCTTGCTGTCAACTACTTGTACTCAAGCCATTGTAACAGTGCATGTTAAATATACCTGTGATTGCTGCATTGATCTACATAGCATGAGCTTGAATACATAGTGTAATGGTAATATTCCATCTCTGCACTTATTGCAATGTTTCCTGTGCCATCTGTATGCCTGTATGCATTCCTCATCACCAGTATATACAATTTGCCACATTTGTAAATGTTATCTCGTTGGAGGTGTTATATGTAGAAGCCTTGTCTAATGTCTGTGGCCTTTCATCCTTTCACCCCTGCTGTTTCTTGTAGTTTTTTAATTACCTGATACCATGTTTCCTCCCACAAGCCCCCTCCCCCTGAATCTGGTAGTGTGTCCTATAAATTTAGTCAGTCTTAAGGGGTACACGTGTGGGGGGTCAGACACGTGTGGCATCTCATGCAAAGTGGCATTGAATGCTAAGTGGATGCAGTTACTTCATGGCAGTTGACATAACATTCGTCCTCTCTTCTCTTCATACAGGTAATATTCCAAAACTGCTTGCTGTCAACTACTTGTACTCAAGCCATTGTAACAGTGCATGTTAAATATACCTGTGATTGCTGCATTGATCTACATAGCATGAGCTTGAATCACATAGTGTAATGGTAATATTCCATCTCTGCACTTATTGCAATGTTTTTCCTGTGCCATCTGTATGCCTGTATGCATTCCTCACTCACCAGTATATGACAATTTGCCACATTTGTTTAAAAGTTATCTCGTTGGAGGTGTTATAGTGTAGAGGAAGCCTTGTCTAATGTCTGTGGCCTTTCATCCTTTCACCCTGCTGTTTCTTGTAGTGTTAATTACCTGATACCATGTTTTCCTCCCACAAGCCCCCTCACCTGAATCTGGTAGTGTGTCCTATAAATTTAGTTCAGTCTTAAGGGGTACACGTGTGGGGGGTCAGACACGTGTGGCTCTTCATGCAAAGTGGCATTGAATGCTAAGTGGATGCAGTTACTTCATGGCAGTTGACTAACATTCGTTCCTCTCTTCTCTTCATACAGGAATATTCCAAAACTGCTTGCTGTCAACTACTTGTACTCAAGCATTGTAACAGTGCATGTTAAATATACCTGTGATTGCTGCATTGATCTACATAGCATGAGCTTGAATCACATAGTGTAATGGTAATATTCCATCTCTGCACTTATTGCAATGTTTTCCTGTGCCATCTGTATGCCTGTATGCATTCCTCACTCACCAGTATATACAATTTGCCACATTTGTAAATGTTATCTCGTTGGAGGTGTTTAGTGTAAAAGGAAGCCTTGTCTAATGTCTGTGGCCTTTCCATCCTTTCACCCTGCTGTTTCTTGTAGTTGTTAATTACCCTTTCCATGTTTCCCCCACAAGCCCCCTCACCTGAATCTGGTAGTGTGTCCTATAAATTTAGTTCAGTCTTAAGGGGTACACGTTGGGGGGGTCAGACACGTGTGGCATCTCATGCAAAGTGGCATTGAATGCTAAGTGGATGCAGTTACTTCATGGCAGTTGACTAACATTCGTCCTCTCTTCTCTTTCATACAGGTAATATTCCAAAACTGCTTGCTGTCAACTACTTTGTACTCAAGCCATTGTAACAGTGCATGTTAAATATACCTGTGATTGCTGCATTGATCTACATAGCATGAGCTTGAATCACATAGTGTAATGGTAATATTCCATCTCTGCACTTATTGCAATGTTTCCTGTGCCATCTGTATGCCTGTATGCATTCCTCACTCACCAGTATATGACAATTTGCCACATTTGTAAATGTTATCTCGTTGGAGGTGTTATAGTGTAGAGGAAGCCTTGTCTAATGTCTGTGGCCTTTCATCCTTTCACCCCTGCTGTTTCTTGTAGTTGTTAATTACCTGATACCATGTTTCCTCCCACAAGCCCCCTCACCTGAATCTGGTAGTGTGTCCTATAAATTTAGTTTCAGTCTTAAGGGTACACGTGTGGGGGTCAGACACGTGTGGCATTTTCATGCAAAGTGGCATTGAATGCTAAGTGGATGCAGTTACTTCATGGCAGTTGACTAACATTCGTCCTCTTTTCTCTTTTTTCATACAGGTAATATTCAAAACGCTTGCTGTCAACTACTTGTACTCAAGCCATTGTAACAGTGCATGTTAAATATACCTGTGATTGCTGCATTGATCTACATAGCATGAGCTTGAATCACATAGTGTAATGGTAATATTCCTCTTGCACTTATTGCAATGTTTCCTGTGCATCTGTATGCCTGTATGCATTCCTCACTCACCAGTATATGACAATTTGCCACATTTGTAAATGTTATCTCGTTGGAGGTGTTATTGTGTAGAGGAAGCCTTGTCTAATGTCTGTGGCCTTTCATCCTTTCACCCCTGCTGTTTCTTGTAGTTGTTAATTACCTGATACCATGTTTCCTCCCACAAGCCCCTCACCTGAATCTGGTAGTGTGTCCTATAAAATTTTGTTCAGTCTTAAGGGGTACACGTTTTGGGGGGTCAGAACGGTTTTGGCATCTCATGCAAAGTGGCATTGAATGCTAAGTGGATGCAGTTACTTCATGGCAGTTGACTAACATTCGTCCTCTCCCTTTTCTTCATACAGGTAATATTCCAAAACTGCTTGCGTCAACTACTTTTACTCAAGCCATTGTAAAAAGTGCATGTTAAATATACCTGTGATTGCTGCATTGAAACTACATAGCATGAGCTTGAAAACACATAGTGTAATGGTAATATTCCATCTCTGCACTTATTGCAATGTTTCCTGTGCCATTTTGCCTGTATGCATTCCTCACTCACCAGTATATGACAATTTGCCACATTTGTAAATGTTATCTCGTTGGAGGTGTTATAGTGTAAAGGAAGCCTTGTCTAATGTCTGTGGCCTTTCATCCTTTCACCCCTGCTGTTTCTTGTAGTTGTTAATTACCTGATCCAGTTTCCTCCCACAAGCCCCTCACTGAATCTGGTAGTGTGTCCTATAAATTTGGTTCAGTTTAAAAGGGGTCCGTGTGGGGGGTCAGACAGGTGGCATTCATGCAAAAATGGCATTGAATGTAAGTGATTTCATTTTCTTATGGAGTTGATAACATTCGTCCTCTTTTCTTTTTTTTCATACATAAAATTCCCAAAAATGCTTCTGTCAAATTTTACTCAAGCCATTTTAACAGTGCATGTTAAATATACCCGTGATTGCTGCTTGATTACATGCATGAGTTGAATCACATGTGTAATGGAATATTCCACTCGCACTTATTGCAATGTTTCCCTTTCCATCTGTATGCCTTATGCTTTTCCCCACTCACCAATATGCAATTTGCCAATTTGTAAAAGTTATCCGTTGGGGTGTTATGTTTTTAAGGAAGCCTTGTCTAATTTGTGGCCTTTCTCCTTTCCCCTGCTGTTTCTTGTAGGGTTTTAAATTTCTTATACCATGTTTTCCCCCCCACAAGCCCCCTCACCTGAAAAGGGGTTGTTTT